>JAKSZT010053975.1:945972-1003335 GCA_026826555.1 Tolypeutes matacus | reverse complement strand
TTTTTTTTTTTTTTTTTTTTTTTAAAGATGCTTAGAAGATTCCCATGTTCCACACCTCCCACACCTCCCATAACATCCCACATAAATGTCTTTCATTAGTGTGGCACATCATCTGCAATGGATATACACATCCTGGGGCTTTGCCACTAAGCATGGACCATAGTTCACATTGTAGACCACACCTTCTCCCACACGGTTCTGCATGGTATATGCTGACGTAAAATGGCCTATATTTGTCACTGCAATGTCACTCAGGATACCTCCAAGTCCTGAAAAAGCCCCTGTATTACAACTGCTTTGCCCTTCCCTGCCCCAAAAGCGTCTAGTGGCCACTGGCTGCACCTCACTGTTATACTTTCTTCCATTGCTTGAAACACAATATGTCTACAACAGAATACCATTAAGTCCACTCTAGTCCATAGCTCTTCACCCAATCCTGAGGAGTCTGGGATGGTGATGTCCACTCCACCTCCAAGTGAGAGTGGGATTGTATCCCATGGACACGGTAGATGGCATTATACTGCCTGCAGCTGCAGGCTCTCTCCATTCCCTGGGATGGCCATTGTCCATCATCATCTCCTCACCAGGTGACTTGGGTGAGTCCATTGAGCTGTAGAGTAGGAGTTGCAGCTCCACTGAGATTCCAGGCACAGCTGGCACATGGGCAGGCCAGAGGCTCCAGTCTCTGAAAGTACACCTACAAACTCCAGCATCATACATAGGTTTGAATAGAAGGGACTGATGGACCATGGGAGGGAGGATTTATTTGACTCCAACTCTGTCACTCTCAGGAGCACAGATTCCAAAGTAGAGAACACTGATAAGGCATCAATCTCTGGAGCTATCCTCCCTTATATAGGACCTGGGTGTCTCCAGAGCCCCCAGGAGCCCCTCTGTGTGGGGTAATATCCACTTTGGTGTTCTATGAGCTCCTACTGAGGTGTGCGTAAGGGTTACCTCTGGGATGACCTCCCAACTCTCTTTGAAGTCTCTTAGCGACATGAATTAATTTGTCTTCACCTTTTCCCCCTTTTATTCAAGGTCTTTTTCCAGTCACATTGCCAGTTGGCACTTGGTGTTACTCCCTCATTGCCAGGGAGGCTCATCCCTGGGAGTCATGTCCCACACTGAGGGGAAGTAATGCGGTCATATGCTGAGTTTGGCTTAGAGAGAGGCCACATTTGAGCAACAAGGAGGCTCTCAGGTGGCAACCTTAAGTACCCCATAACAGTAGGCTACGTTTCAATTACAAGAGCAAAGACTCATAAGGCTAGTCATCAATAACAAGAACCCATCAGTGAACCATCCTCTTTTGCAAGACACTGCCCCTGCACTCAGAAGACAGTTGCTGCTCCCTTGGAGAATGTGGCAGAGCTCTCCAGGCTGGGAATTCAGTATTCCCTCATTTATGGAGTGACTGTCTACTCACCATGACCATGCTCCACCCCTTCATCATTTGAACAATTTTATATATCTTTCATATATATGCAGATGAACTTCCTCCCATGAATCTCCCATCCCAGACACCCCCACCAATGATCCTCTGCAGTCCCCATTGTAACCCTTCTGTGATCTAAACCTTCCTTGAAGATGAAGCACATAAAGCAACCAAATACAATTAATAGGAAAATTAAATAATAATGATAAGCTTAAATACAAGAGATAAAATACATGGAAACTCAGGGAAAAAAAACTAAAAATAAAATATAATTAACAGATTGGGACATTCAAAAAATGTGGAAAAAAAATTTTTTTAATTATTTTTTTTTCCTTTCATCACTGCATTATCGGGTGTCCAGTCTGTACCATGACACCTTCCCCCCTTATTCCCCAGTGTCTCCTAAATTTTCTTTTAATTTTCAAAGAAGTTTTAGGTCACAGCAAAGTCACACACAGAATACTAGAGACTCTCATATACCCAACCTCCTTCCCCTTTCCTCACCCCACATGAAAACCTTTTTTTCTTTTTTTCTTTTTTTTTTTTTTTTGTGGATGGCAGCATTGTTATAACTGTTATACAGATAGTGAAACATAGCTACTAAACATTGTCAAGGGTTTACAGTATAGTTTAAAACTTAGACAGTACAGTTTAATAATTTTTTTATGATATTTACCATGTCCTATGTCCATTACTGTAAGGTAATGAAAAACATTTCCCATGACCACTAAATACCCCCTGTTTGATCTTTTCTGTTCCTTCCTCCCCATCCCCCTGGGGCACATGACACTCCTCTGTCTTGAGTCACTGGATAACAAGATTCATAGTTACATGCCCTTCCTAATCTACCCACCTGTCAACCCTGACCCAGTAATATCACTACTCACCTGTCCTAACCTTCAATATGCAACTATACTCTATCACTTTACCATAGATTATGACCATATGGGTGATGGCTCACAACCTACTCTTCTCTTTCTCTCCCTTTTTAACCTATCTTTCAGACCATGGTTCTCAGAGACTGCTCATTTTCCTCAATTCAAATCAGTGAGGTCATATACTGTTCATCATTCAATGCCTGGCTTGCTTCACTCAACATCAGGTCTTCAAGATTCATCCATGTTATTCCGTGTGTTAGCACTTTATTCCTTCTTACAGTTGAGTAATATTCCATTGTATTTATGTACCACATTTTGCTTATCCATTCATCTGTTGATGGGCACCTGTGTTGTTTCCAACTTTTGGCAATTGTGAACAATGCCACTATGAACACTGGTGTGCATATATCTGTTGGTGTCTTTGCTTTCAGTTCTTCTGGGTATATACCCAGCAGTGGAATCGCTGGATCATATGGAAGATCTATTTTTAGTTTTCTGAGGAACTGCCAAACTGTCCTCCACAGTGGCTGGACCATTCCAGAATCCCACCAGCAGTGGATGAGGGTTCCTATTCCTCCACATGCTCTCCAACACTTATATTCTGCTGTGTTTTTAATAGCTGCCTTTCTGATGGGTGTAAGATGGTATCTCATTGTAGGTTTGATTTGCATTTCCCTAATAGCTAGCGATGTCAAGCATTTTTTCATGTGCTTTTAGCCATTTGTATTTCTTCCTTGGAGAAGTGTCTTTTCAGGTCACTTGCCCATTTTTTAAAAGAGTTGATTGTCTTTTTATTTTTGAGGTGCAGGATTTCTTTATTATGCAGGATATTAGGCTCCTATCAGATATATATGGTTGCCAAATATTTTCTCCCAATGGGTAGGCTGCCTTTTTATTTTCTTCATAACATCCTTTGAGGTGCAGAAATTTTTAATTTTCAGGAGATCACATTTATCTATTTTTTCTCTTGCTGCTTGTGTTTTGGGTGTGAAGTTCATGAAAGCATTTCCTATAACAAGGTCCTGTAGCTGCTTCCCTACATTATCTTCCAAGGTCTTATGGTTTTGGCTCTTATATTTAGATCTTTGATCCATCTTGAGTTGATTTTTGTATAAGGTGTGAGATGGTATTCTTCTCTCATTCTTTTGGATATGGATATCCAGTTCTCCAAGCACCATTTGTTAAAGAGGCCATTCTCTCCCAACTGAGTGGGCTTGGTGGCCTTGTCAAATATCAGATGACTGTATATGTGAGGATCTATATCAGAACTCTCAATTTGGTTCCATTAGTCAGTAGGTCTCTCCTTGTGCCAATACCATGCAGTTTTGATCACTGTAGCTTTGTATTATGTTTTAAAGTCAGGTAATGTGATACCTCCAACTTAATTTTTCTTTTTCAGTATGTCTTTGGCAATTCGGGGCCTCTTACCTTTCCAAATATATTTTGTAGTTAGTTTTTCCAGTTCCTTAAAAATTACAGTGTTGATTTTTATTGGGATTGCTTAAATCTGTAGATTAGTTTGGGTAGGATAGACATCTTGATGATGTTTAGTCTTCCTATCCATGAAGAGGGAATATTTTTCCATTTATTTAAGTCTTCTTTGATATCCTTTAACAATCCTTGTCTTCCTGTTTCTCAGAGTGGTTTGTAATTATTTGTTGCCCTCTAGTCATCATTTTATTTTGACAGGTTTATTCAGTTGATTAGCTTCTCTCTCTGCTCTAGAGTTTTATTTAGCTGGTGGTTCTGTGTGCGTGTTGAGTTTTCTCTTTGACCCTTTTTCTTCTTATTTTATTTCCTTGCTTCTTTCTATGTTACCTTGAAGACAAAAGATTAGGGCCAGAGGAATCAAAAGATGTGAGAATGGAAGAAGGATAATAGTAATATTGATAAAAGTTAGAAGCGGGGCCAAATAAGACTTAGTGAAATGAATATTTAACTCATGTAGGCAGTGTAGAGTAATAGGAAAAAAAGTGGAGTACCTACAAGGGACTGGGAAACCAAATAGAGGAATATATATATAATGATTTAGAAGGCTAGAGTGATAAGGAGGGAGAGAAAGAGTGAAGAAAGGGCTGAAAGTAAAAAGTTAATATTAATAAAAAAAGAAGAAAACAGAATAAGTACAATAGAAATTGATACCCTTAAGTTGTGGGATAATGAAAAAACGTGGTGTGTAAGAACTACAACAGAAAGCAGAAAGATAAAGGAAGGGGAAGAGATAGCTTGGGAGGCAAAATCAATATAGACAGAGAATGGGAAATCACTGAAGAAGCACATCAAAGAAGAGACAAGCTAGCAGCACCTAATTAAAAAGAAAAAAAAAAAAAAAGAAGGGGTGGGGAAGAGGAAAGAAAAGCAAAAGACAACAAATAAACAAAGAAAAACCAAACAACCACACAAGCAAGCAGTCAAAGAAAGCTAAGGAAGAACAGTGTTCCTTCCAGGGCCCTTGTAGAACCTCTCAGCCTGCTTGTATTTATCAATCAGTTTCCCTGCAGGGTTCTAGCTGCAAGTTTTGAGGCAGATTTTAGCTATTAAACTAAATTAAAAAGAAGAATTCATTTTTCATTTTTTAAAGTGACTGTCTGGGAAGGGCTGTGGCTCAATCAGTAGGGCTCCTGTTTACCATATGGGAGGCCCCGGGTTCAGTTCCCGGGGCCTCCTGGTGAAGGCAAGCCCACCCGCATGGCGTGGTTAGCTGACCCAGCGAGCACAAGCAGCAAGGGGGGGATAAATGAATAAATAAATAAAATCTTTAAAAAAAAAAAAAAAGTGACTGTCTTCTTTTTTAATTTTTCTTTCTTTTTTTTGGCGAAATAATGGCCCAAAAGAAGTCCTCTTCTAGACCACCCCCTTCACTGAGGGGACCCTAACTAGGCTCGTGGAAACTAATCAAGCACTTCCCACTTTCTGGCCTCCCCAGGGGAGCTGAAGGTCTGATGCTTGCCAGTGCAGTACGATAAAATTGGCTGACTCCACCCTCTCTGGAGCCAAGCCTCAGTGTCACTGGGCTGCTAGGTAAATTATTAGGCTTCCTCAGTAGATTGGCCCTCCCCTCAGCCTGGTGCTGCTTCAAGCCAGCATATCTGCTCCCCAAAGCTATAAGGGGTTCCGGAAGCCAAATCTACAGAAGGGAAACCCCTCTCCACCTTCTGTCAGAACCCTCCTCTCTCGGAGAATGCTCCCTCTCACCGGGTTTGTGAGGTTTGGGGCGTATCCCTGGGCAGCTAGGTAAATCAACTTCCTCAGCAGATTTGCCCCTCCCCTCTGCTTGGTGTTGATTCAATCCAGCTATTTTGTTCTCCCAAGCTGCAAGGGGTTCCAGACAGCCAAATCCACAGACAGGAAACCCCTCTCAACCCTTCACCAAAACCCTCCCACTCTCAGAAAACGCCCCTCTCACCGGGTTGCCGGGTGGGAGTCGAGGCTTGAACCAGCCTTTTTTCCCTGATGGTGGGGCTCAGCCATCTGTGTTAACCACCACAGGCAGGCTTAAAACTCATGAATCTCTACCAATCAATCCATGCCATTGATCTGCCTGCAGATAGATATCCCAAGCTTCTTGCTCCGTGCGCCCACAGCACAGATCCCCAGGCAGGACCCTGTCCACAATTAGCCATCCTCAGAGAGCTAGTCAGCAAGTGCCCTCCTAAACTGACACCATCTTGCCTCCTTAACCTCCTTATAAACACTTGAATGATGTAATTTGAGAAATCACCTCAGTTTTGCACCATAATCTCTATATTTATTCCTGCATTTATACCCATTAGTTACTCCTCTCTCATTGAAGTATCCTGTAACCTGATTAAGTTGAATATCTCCAACTTAATTCCTGTCATTCTTGTTTCTTTTTGAAAATCACCTCATCATTTAATTTCATTGTTTCTCTTCTATTATGAACCAAAGTGTCTCTTGTGCCTGATCTCCTCTTCCTCCTTTTAGAATAAATCTATATGAGCTCTTTTATCCTTTTCTCACACAGCCTCAAATGATGACTTAACATCACAGACTTCCCTTTAAATAAATCATGCTACCATTTCCAGTGTGTTCCCCATAAATAAGTCCAGTGTGTGATCACATGGTTGTGCATTCACCACTTCAATCATTATTAGAGCATTTTCATTATTGCAATAATAATAAACAAAAACACACAAAGTTCTTCATCTCTCAATCTATGTAATTTGTTAATAAAAAAAATTTTTTTTTTTTTAAATCCAGTGTATGTTCCTCAGTTTCTAACTTGGAACTAAAGAAGAATTGGACTTTTGGGGGACTTTCTTTTCCTTAGACTTCTTTGACTTCTCAGTACCCAGGGTGTATTCAACCTACTACAGTCACTCCTTACTCTTGTGTTCTGCATAGTACTCCTCAAACAGTATTATTAGAACATCTCAAGGCTCAGTTGTAGCCACCTTTCTCTCACATTTCTTTCACTGTCATGACAATCTCACACATGTATTCAATTGCTTCAATTTATTCCATTGTTGGATCTAAAATTACAGTGTACATCTCCACTTTCATAGACAGAAGCACAAAAAACAAATTTAACTCAAGACATTACCACCCCACACCAGAAATTTTAAAAAGTCCTCCTTTTCTAAAGTTTACTCTTTGACTAACCTAGATATCAATCAAGATAAATATAATCAAGGTATGTCACTTTAACAAAATTTTTTCTTCCAAATTCAGGAAATTTCAGTTAGGAATCCAAGAATTGAATAAGAAATCATCACTTAGAAACACAAATCCATTTATTTGTTTGTTCTTTTGTCTGTCTCTCCCACTGTTTCAACTGCATAAAGCTCTTTGCTGAATGGTAATATTAGTTAAGTTTCTCTTTAAAAATTAATAAATAATTATAAATTCAAAGATATTGTATTTCCACAATAACTTAATCTGACTTTAGATGACATGAGCCCAACTGCCTGCAGTCAAATTAAATAATACCTTCTCAATAAAAAAGAAAATCACTTACATAGGAATCTCCTATCTGGTTAAAATTCTCTCCCTTCCACAGTAGAGCACAGACTGAGAAGGCAAAGAATCCAAAGTCTTAACAAAGCTGCTTTCACCACACTCTGTAGTTTAGAGTTTCCTTCTCTCCAGGAAAAGCACCATTTAGATGGTGAACTCTCTTTTTATGCAGTTGATAATATCATCAGCCCTATAATTCAAAAGACACACCTTGATTAACTCAGATGTTAGTCAACATATCCAAGGCATGCCTTTTGTCATTCACTTCCTTCTAAAAGTCTCAAAATCAACCTTTCTGCCTTTTCAAAGAGACATCACACTTTTATGGATTTTTGTTGTGTTGAATAAGTACTCTAGAGCACCTACAGCAAGAAGATTCTTACTAATCTGTCTATCTAAGAGGAGTTATAATTCATCAATACTTTCTCAGTCATTCGTGTGCCTCTATATAAGTAGAAGCATTTGTGCTGAAAGAAATTTTGGAAAAGTTTTAATTGTTTTAGTGTGTGTATATTTTATTGTCAAACAAGGGAAAGACCATCCAGTATATGTCTCATTATGTCATATCTAGCTTCAAACTTCAAAATATTAGGGGTTCCCCAAATAAATGATTGAGTTTCACTGCTGGCTTTTCTATGAGTAAGATGGGCTTTTAAAGAATTTTTAAAATTAAAATTATAAAATTGATATATCTTGAGCAATAGAAGAATAAATAGCTTCTGTAGTGAAATCAAGCAATGATTTCTATTTTAGGTACAGGTATTTACATCCAAATACATATGGTGTGATTTTCTTTTAAAATTCACTATTATGAAATTAAAAATATCTTTTATTATTTCAGTAGCAAGCTTTTTGTGTATTAAATTACTTAATTTTCATAATTTTCTTATATAGCCCTATGTGATTTCATCCTAGTTTCTGTAGCATGAATACAATAAAATGTCTGTGTAAACTAACAAGCAAAATAGGGTAGACAAAGTTTCTGTAGGAAAGCACATAGTCCTGTATATTTGATATTAAGTAGACCCTTTTCTCCTTGTTTGTAAAGAAAAATGTATGATGTATACATGTAATGCTTCTCTCATTCTTTTATTCTTATCACCATGAGAATCAGAGACACCAGACATAATATGTATCTTGATGTTAACCAGAGCATAATAATTGAGAAACTCCTCAGTCCATTCCCACAGATCTCAACTCAATGATTAACTTTCTTTTCTTCAAACCTGTATAAAATGCTATAAGAAAAATCCTCATCAGAAAGGCAAATTTAAGATGTTTAGAACTCCTGTGTCTGTGACCAGCCAATAAAGCCACTTTTCCTTCCTAGCCTAGTTCAGTGTGTCTCTCTATTCTGCCATACTCTATGATGAGTCCATGGACCATTCTGGTAACCTTCAATCTGGCAACCCAGATGGGACAGTTGTCCTTGTGAGAATGATGTTGCTTGGAGGACTCCTGGATTCCTGATGTAAGATGTTCATAGCCTCTGGTTCTGTGTCCATAGGAGTATTTTATTACAAGATTTGGAAAAGGAGTTTCTTGCCCTAGGCATCTAGGATCCCTAAAGGTGGCAGTCTATGAAGGAAAACAGGTTCTCTTCTGTGTGTATTGTGTGTGAGAGGTGTACTGTCCTTCTCAGCAACATAGTAGCTCCTACTGAAGTGGTAAGTGACAATTTGTCATGCTTGGTATTTGGGCTTGAAACGGGAAAGTGAGCAGCCTCTGTCATAAGGTGTCTAGGCCTTGGTTTCTTGGTACTTGTTTAACCAAACTTAACTGAAATGGGTAATAACCAGAGTTCTGTGGAAAAAGAAAAAAAGCAACCCACTAGGTTGCATTATTAAGTATTGGGGACAATTTATGTATTAACCTATGACAAAATTGAGAGTGACCTGTCTTTGTAAGAAAGTCTGACCTCAATACGCATTAGAGGATGAAAAGAAAGGACCAGCACAAGGGTCTTTATAGTACAATACTATTCTGAAATTGGATTTATTCTGTAGAGACTAAGTAAATGGGATGAGATTCCTTATATTCAATGTTTTAGGAAGTTAGCCCAAAATGAAAACTTCTGAAAGAATGTTGTACTGTCAATTAGTCATGCCCTGGGTCCCCAAAACTGGAAAGCTAAAAATGGTAAAGCCTTATCACCCCAATTAACTAATGAATTAGTTAATCAACACTCTGAACCAAAGCAGGAGTTAAAAAGCTCTAAGGATGGGTAAATAAAAGAAAATGATCCTTACTATTCTAACCCAACTAATGATTTTTAAATACCATCATTTCAAATACCTCAAGACTTGAGATTGCCACATCTCCTATATATCCTCCACCCCTATATCAGGGGTATGGAAATGAATCTGGATTACCACTAGATCCCCAAGAAATGGTCTGCTCACCCCACACCCAGAGTGGTGTGACTTTTAGGCATGTTGCCTGTGTCTTAGGAGAGCAAATTCAGCATCAATTTCCTTTTTAACAAGTATCTGCAGGAATAGATGAACAGGGACAACCAAGGGGTCCATGTGTCCATATGTGCACACTCCATTTTCAACACTGGCTCTATATAATTAAAAAGATCAAGTCCCCAGTTACAGAGAGGACCCCAGAAAGATGGAGAATCTCTTCAAATCTATATTCAGAACCTGCAATCCAAATTGGGCAAATATTCAATCTTTACTGAATGTAATTTTTCACAAGAAAAGCAAACTGTACTAGAAAATGATAAAGATCATGCTGATTTTCTAGCCAGAAGTAACCCTCACAATCTTATTTACATCCTGATGAGTATGGCAGTTCCAATAACTGACCCCAATTGAAACCCAAATGAACAAGAGGATTGAACTCAACTGGATAATTACAAAGCTTTCATAATTGTTGGGCTCAGAAATGGGGTCCTCAAGCAAAACAATTTAAGCAAAATTCAAGAAATTGTCCAAAAGCCAGCTGAGAATCCATCCATTTTCCCTGAGAGACTCCTTGAGGTGTATCACCAGTTCACAGACCTAGCCCCAGCAGATCTTAATTGGTGCAAAGTTAATCAGTCTTTTATCTGTCAAAGTGCTCCTGCTATTCATTGCAAACTGCAAAAAGTAAAAGAAGGACTAGTACTGCCAATTTCAGCTCTGGTAGAGATTGCTTCCAGAGTGTTTTATAACTGGGAAGACCCCAAGAAAAGCATCATAAGAAAGCAATTGTATATAGGACTAACTTGGATGATAATCTTTTAGGAGCAGTGCTGAACAAAATCCTCCAAAAACAGCGGGGACAAATGAAAGGTGAGCTCTCTGGGGCCCCCATAAAAGCTTTGAGCCTCTAAAAATGTACTCATTGCAAAGAACTGGAGCATTGGAAGTGATAATGTCCTCATCTCATAAAGAAAGGAGCACTGAAGTCTCATCACTGTGTACCTCAATGCACACAGCTTACAGGGGATGAAGACAGTGATATGGAATATTGGGGCTCAGGGGCACTTACCACTGGTCAGGAAACAATCCTGATCATGCACAAGGAACCTCAGGTCTCTCTCCAAGTGGGTATGAAATTAATTTTTTGGTGGATACAGGAGAAATTTTTCAATTTTGAATCAAAATCTTCCTCATAAGTCAAATGAGTCTGTCCCTGTTATTGGATTGTCAAGAATTACCATTGACTATTTCTTCCTACAGCTGCTCCAATGTCAAGTTGGAGACCCAAATAACATAAATTTCTCCACATGCTTGAATGCCCCATCCCCCTTCTCAGGCAAGACTTGCTTTCATAGTTACAAGCCTCTCTCTGTCACCCACTGAAGTTAACATACAGGTTCTGGCAGTACATACCTGCACCCTCCAAGTGGCCTTGCTGGGCCTGACAGAAAGCACTAAGAAATCTGGTGTGCCTGAAGAAATAAAACAACATGTACCAGCAAACTGCAGGCTATGGGTGAAAGATTCACAAGTTTACTGAACAGCACTCCTCCAAACTAACAACAGTACTCACTTAGATGTAAAACAAAAGTAGGTATCACAGTTTTAATTAAAAATTTCCTCAGTTGAGGCCTAATCAGACCTTGCTTGTCAGACTTTAACATACCCATCTTACCTGTCCTGAAACCTTGCACACAAAAGGAGAGATTTGTGTATGATTTAAAAGCTGGCAATTAGCCACCTGATAGTGCCTAATCCATACACACTCTCTGTCAATACCTCAGATACTTATGCTTGGTTCATTGTTTTGGACTTGAAAGATGCTTTTAACTGAATACCCTTAGAGAAAGAATCACAAAATCTTCTTGCTTTGAATGGGAGGATTGCAATACTGGAATAAAACAACAATATTGTTGGACTGTGTTGCCACGAGGATTTAAAAATGCCCCAACTCTTTTTGGGAAGGCACTGTCCAAGGACTTACAAGGAGTACAACTCTTAAGAAGGACTTTTTTCCTTCAACATGTTGGTGATATACTCATGGCTAGCAAACCCCAGGAAGCCTCAAATCAAAACACAATAGTAATGCTAAAGAGGCTAACAGAGAAATGATATAAAGTATCTGAAAAGAAAGCTAAAATAATGCAAACTTATCTTAAATACCTTGGGTTTGAATTATCAGAAGGAAAAGAAGCCCTCCTGCCTAGCAGAAAGGAATGTTATGGTATGTGTTGGGGCCCAAAAGCAGAAAGGAAGTTAAAGGGTTACTAGGTATGGCTGGCTTTTGTAGGCTCTAGATACCAAATTTTGGAATCATTGCTAAATCTCCTTAGGAAGCCTTAAAGGGGAAAGAAAAACATCATTTAGAATGGATTCCAAAATATTCCCTGGCAAGATCCTCTCAGCCCCCTCCCTATGACTCCCCAACCAATTGAAAGAATTTGCATTGTGTGTATATGAATGGCAAGGCACTGCATTGGGAGTATTAGTACAAGATTTTGGAGGAAACATCTGGCCAGTTGTTCACTTATCAAAGCAGCTTTGATGCTATAGGCCAAGGATGGCCAGCTTGCTTACAAGCTGTAGCTGCCACCTGTCATCTTTTCCAGAAAGCAGAGAAGCTCACATTGGGCTCTCCCATTTGATTTTCCACCTATATTCCATTCTTACTATACAGGAACAAAAGAGGGGTCAATGGTTAACCATGGGCCATTTGAGCAAATATCAGGCCATTTCACTAAACAATTCAAATGTCACTCTGAAAACTATAGATAAACTCAACACAGCCACATACTACCCAAATTTAATGAAAGGGGAGAATGGAAAACTCCCAGACATGATTGTGTGTAACTTCTTAATGACATAGACTCTAGCTTTACAGGACTGACTGATGCTCAACTATCAGATCCAGACTTAGAATTGTTCTCTGATAGGAGCAGTTAGATGAATCATTGACAGCACAAGATAGACTACTCAGTAGTCACTCTCACTGAAATACTAGAAGCAGAGCCTTTGCTCCCAAGAACTGAAGCACAAAACAATGAATCAGTTTTTCTCTTAAGAGCCCTACAATTGAATGCAGGACAAAAAAGCAAATATATATACACACTATATATATATATATATATACTGACTCTAGATATGCTTTTGACATCCTGCATGTCCATGGGCTTTTGGAAAGAGCATCATTTACTAACCACTGCCAATAAAGATATTAAATCTGTAGATTTAATCCTGTAACTGCTAGATGCAGTTTAATAACCAAAAGAATTGGCAGCCATCCACTGTAAAGGACATCAATCTACTAATAGCAAAAAAGCTAGAAGGAATAAACTAGCAGATAAAGCAGAGAAGGAAGGGGCCAAGAAGGAAACCTCTTCTGCAACTCAACATGTTTTATCCAAAGCCCCACTGTTACCTCACAGTGAATAGGTGTCTGAGCTTGAAATATTTGGGAAACCTCAATTTTCAGAAAAAAAACCTTAGCAAGGGCAAAAGAATAGGGATTCACAAATTTAACAGAGCAAGGATTGTTAGAAAGTGGGAATGAACATGATGATATGCATAAAATTCTTGTCCAACAGGAGCTCCTTAAACCCCATCATAACACACTTTCACCAAATTACTCATTATGGATATGAAACTCTATAAATGGATTAGTCAGTTCCTGGTAGGGACCAGTTTATGCTGAACCATTCAAAGTATAACTAACCAATGTGTGACTTGCACCCAAGTAAATCCTTGACCCCACCCCCAACTCCCCACATTAACAAAAGGAGTGCACTTTCAAGGCTGGGCCAGAGAAGACTTGCAAGTTGATTTTACTATGATGCCAAAAGCTGCCAGAAATTTTTTATACCTGTTAGTGTTTGTTGACCCTTTTACTGGATGGATAGAAGATTTTCCTTGTCAGATGAAAAGCCTATGAAGTGGTTAAATGTCTACTAAGGGACATTATTCCTAGGTTTTGCCTCCCTCACTCCATTCAAAGTGACAATGGTGCCACTTATTTTTCTAAAGTAGTCATAGATGTTTCCAGTTTGCTGGGCATTGATTGGCAACTACACACTTCTTTTAGACAGAATGTACGGACTGAACATTAAAGGAACATCTAGTAAAAATCTGCCTAGAGACAAAATTAAATGGGATAAAGCCCTACCTATATCACTCCTGAGGATAAAAGTAGCACCCTGAAGTGGGCTAGATTTAAGCCCTTATGAGATGACATATGGAAGGCAATATGCACTTCTAGTTCTGAATTAGACACCACATAATATGTGAAATGCTTAGAGCTACCCTGCCTGAAATAATTATACTTCCAAATATTTTAAGTTCCCCACTGATATACTCCCTTACAAAATTATTAACCTGGAGATTGGGTGTGGTTGTGTACGTGAAAAGACCAACACATCTGAGCACAATTAAACTCCAAGTGGGATGGACCATATCTGGTCTTACTTGTCACTCACTCTCTCTTAAGATACAAGGCATCAAACTATGGATCCATCATACTAGAGTCAAGGCACAACTGGTCCTGCAAGGTGAATCTCACCACTCAGTCAAAAAGCAGCCATTACCAATGACCCACCTGAAGAATGATAACATAAGTATACTTGTGAACCTCTGGATGGACTCAAATATTTGTTCAAAACATCTTCATGAGTGACTGGTGGTTATTGTGTTTACTGTTAATTGCCCTTTTTTCTCATTTTCCTAAGATTGTGAATTATGGATAATTTAAACTTTTTTACTCATTTGGGATTCACTCACAATTGAATCCTCTGAACATGATTACTCAAGTCCTTTTTATGCTCTTCCTGCTATCCTTAACTGTACTATCACAAGATAATAATCTGTTTCTCCAATGGGCTCGTTCTTATGCTAACTCTGTAAATCAATCTAATTGTTGGGTCTGTGAACAGCTGCCAACTTCAAATATTTCTGTATTATGCTGGGGGATACCTTCTGTACAAGGTACTGATTGGAAAGCTTTAAAATATTTTATAAAGGAAATGCAAAAATGGGAAGGAACGTTAAATATTAAATACCATAGATATAACTAGAGCCAACCCTGACTATTGGCCAGTAAACTTAACAAAACCTGGTCATTGGCTCTGATTCTCAGATAAATTTACTACTAGAACTGCTTTGCAGTATTCTCAATTAGATGATCAAACTGAAAATTTAACCATAAAAGAAGAGTTTGGATATTTACAACTTTGGGACAGAATGGTTTGGTTCACCCCTGGTTATGGTAAATTAAGTCAAGAAGTACCCCTGTGTGGGGAACAACAGAATCACTCCCAGCAGCACAATCCCTCCCTTAGTCATTAATTAGGACACCTGTTAACTGAAAATTGCTGGCAAACAATCACTTTACAGGCTGTGATTGGGAAAACAGATCAGGAATATATTGGGTAGTACCAAATGGTACACAATGGATTTGCAGAACAAGACTGTGACCATGGTTACCTGCAAGATGTTTAGGAAGATGTACCATGGGGGTACCGTGGGCCCAAATAACTGTTCATACCTCCCTCCCATCTATTGCAGCTAACTTATCCCTGCTACAAGCCAGATGGACCCATTCCATCTTCTATTGGTACAATCACCTAGCAGCAATTTTTATTCCTTCTATAGGAATTGAAGATGTAATTACTAGAGTGGAAGTTCTAAATAATTTTATTCTTCAAACTCTAAATGATAGTTATCATAATATAGCCCTTATTAACACTGAAATAACCCTGTTAGGTAAAGTCATTCTACAAAATTGAATGGTATTAGACATTCTAACAGCTTCTCAAAGACACACATGCACTCTAATAAAAACTGAATGCTGTACTTACATTCCTGATGTATATAATAATTCTACTCTTTTAACACATACAAATAAAAAAATTCTAGCTTTGTCAACCCCATCTGCTCCATTCAATTTCTTTGATTTCCATCTGAGGTTGGATCAGGGTTACATACTGAGGCAGGTTAGTATAGGGAAAAGGGAATATGAGTCACAGCAGGGGCCTGGCAGAGACCATGGCCACAAGACCATGCCCAGAAACACCCTGAGGGGAAGATTGCTACTAAAAACAAAGCTGGAATGACCCCACTGAGACCCTGGCCATGAGGTCCCATTTGGAACTCTTTCTGAGTCAAAGGAGAGGCCCAGATAATTCTAAAGAAAAGGCCTCATGATTGGACCCCTGAAAGCTATCAGTGGGGCAACCAATCAAAAGAGCAAACATCCAGGCCCCTCCCCAACATTAGGAAGGGGGAGGAGGAAAGGTCTTAAAAAGTCATAACCTGGAGTTCCACATGTGTGTCTCACTCGGAAGCATGCCCACAACCATGTTTGGAGTTGCATAACTTTTTTTTCTTTTCTTGTTTCTTAATAAACTCTTTACTCCCTTGCCTACCCTATGGCATATTCTTAAATTCTTTTATGTGACATAGCCAAGAATCTAGAAGCCCAGAAACCAGAACATTCTGCTAACATATTTGGCAAGCCATGGCAGGAGACAAAGAGGCAAGTAATGCTCCCTGACCCCTATTATCTATTATCTAATTAGATATTAGATAATTATTATCTAATATCTAATAGATAAGTAGAGCTTATCTATGCCCACATATATTTTATTAGTAAGGCCCCTGAGACTCTTACACTGGGCTGTGCCCAGGGGTTTGTTCCTTACTCAGCCCCCAGATTCCTAATCCATTACCTCTGGGGACCCTGAGGCTGTCTATCTGTAAGCTGCAGAATAATCAGTCTCTGCTTCTTAAAACTTGGTCCCTGGCAGTGGCCATAAAATCAGCTCTCATGGCCACTTTCTAAGTAAGACCTCTGCAAGAGTAGGCCAAAAACAAGGTCCCTGGCCAGTCCCTTTTCTGGTGGGAAAACCCAGATTGGAAGTTTACATCTGGAAACCAGCCCCAGATGTTTCCCAAAACCTCTAAGGCTCTGGGGATGCCCAGAGACATAAGGTTTCCAATCCCCAGACATGGGGACAGTGAGCAGGTCTCCCAACTTCCAGGGTGTTGGCTCAGTAAGCAACCCATTCAATCAGGTCTAGCAGTAGGATGCCCCAAGACTGGCAAACATGTTTAACCTCTTCTAGGATAATGGACAGCTTCTCCAGCATTCCAGCAGACACCCATTGTGGTATCTTCTTAGGAACTGGAACATCCTGCCTCCTGATAATCTAAAATAGAAGAGGCTATTCTTTTCCAGCCACACAACATGGCCATAGTATGGTTGAGAGTAGCCTCTGTATGGGAATCTGAATTCCAGTTAACTCTGTATAAGAGGAAAGAAGGGGACAGGCAGAACTGAGGGCCAGAGACTATGTGCCATGTCTCCTTAAAGGGATGAGGAAATGCACTACCAAACCAATGTTAGTAAGCTCAGGGAAATTACTCAGAGGCATGATGAAAACCCAGCATTCTTTCATGGAAAGCTGGTAGAGGCAATAAAAATGCCCTCTGGTAGATCCTGACTCTAGGAAAGAACAGATCCTCCAGCAGACTTGCTTTATTGGCCAGTCTGCCTTGGGTGTCTGTATGAAGCTGCAAAAAACTTTCTCTGGGCCCCCAAACTTCCATTAAACTCCATTTTAGAAATAGCCTTCTCAGTTTTCCACAATCAAGACCATGCCATCAAGATGGAGAAGGTAAGGAGCAATTAGGTACAGGGTCCAGGACAGACTCACCTTTTAACTGCAACCATTAGAGGCACTGTCACCTCAGGGCCATCTGAATCCAGGCTCCACATCAGTAGGAACATGGTCCCAAGCTATCTCACCACCCAGACCACTAGAGCCTTGCCCCAGGGGAGTACAGAAGGGGACTGAAGCCAAATATGAACCATTAACCAGGAGGAGACTTGAGTGAACCTTGACATGGCAGGTAAGATTGTTAATTTCTTAACTAACATGAGAGCCTCAGTCCTGGCCTGCATTCTGGATCTCTCTAGCCTCAGTTGTGCATAATAAAGGGAGGGAATCAATATGTAGGCCAGTTACTAAACATTTCCCCTGCCTCTGGCCCATGACTGAAAAGGTTCCTGGCTATTCTTAGCTCACTGCATATTTACTTGCAACACTCCAATCTTTCCAGTGAAAAAAACCTCACAAGGCTTTACCGCTTGCAGGAGGTAAAAATGGGATGCAGCCTCCAGAGCAGCCCCAATTCATATCTCATCATGGGCAGGGCTTCTCTGGATCCCCTAGCTCCATACCTAGCAGATACCCAGGGAATTTCCTGGAGGAACAATGTTGGGGGGTCTTGCACAAGGTTTCTGCCATGGGCAGACACTGGGAGCTTTTATGAAGGTGATTCTAAAGACAGGTCTTTCCCTAAGCTAAGTAAGTGTGTAAAATTCTCTCTTCTGTTCTAATCTGTGCTTGCTTTAACTTTGTCAGTCTACCTTCGCTTAGGAACTTATAAATCAGATTTGGGGTGTGTCAGTTACAAATTAGATAATGGTGAAAGGTAGCTTTAAATGAGTCTTTAAAGTTCAATATTGGGAAGCGGCTGTGGCTCAATCGGTGGGGCTCCCGTTTACCATGTGGGAGGCCCCGGGTTCAGTTCCCGGGATCTCCTGGTGAGGGCAGGCCCGCCCGCACGGCGTGGTTGGCTGGCCCGGCGAGCACGGGCAGCAGGGGGGGGAGAAATGAATAAATAAATAAAATCTTTAAAAAAAAATAAAATAAAATAAAATAAAAATAAAGTTCAATATTATCTTGCAATTAAATTTGATGTATAAAAAAATCTCATGGAATTAGTTCAAGTGCTGGAAAAGTGGGAAATCTTAGCAACACTAATGTTACCAATAAAATAGTTTAGTTGCTTAGTTAATAAACAAAAGTACCCGATTTGTTTTGAAGTAATAACCTACAGAAACTGTAACTAAGAGTTTAGATCATTAAATAGATGCCTTTATTTTGTAAAACAGCAGAATGATAATATCTGAAATTGCTATAACTGGGTGGATTTAGCCTAGACCTACTATTATGATGGTAATATTAGACTAATATACCTTTGTTTATGTTACTTCAGTCTAGACTCACCCTTGCTTATCCTTGCTATAGTAATGGCAATTATAAACTGAACTTACCTTTAATTATGGTTATTTTGAAATTAGCTTTTCCCCTAGACCTACTATTGTGATGGTAATTCTAAATTAAATTTACCTTTGTTAATGGTTACTTCAAGTCAAGCCTCATGCTTACATATGCTTGCTATTATGATAGTAATTCTTTTTTTCTAAATATTAAATTTAAATTTATTCAATGAATTATTTTATTCAAACTTACATTTTACTGCCTTATGTGAAATAAGTATGATAAAAAACATTTTGGGGGGCGGATGTGGCTCAAATGGTTGGGCATCTGTATCCCATATGGAGGGACCTGGGTTTGATCCCCAGGACCTCCTGGTAAAATTTTTTTAAAAAAGAAATATATAGAAGGCATGTGGGCCACGAGACCCTGTGAGTGGGTGCACCACCAGGCTCCATGCGCGGGTGTGCTGCCAGGCTCCATAGGTGGGTTAACCCCACATGTGCAGGGTGCACCATCAGGCCCCACCAAGCCATGCAGGCAGATGATGATGTAACAAGAGAGTGACACAAGGGAGAGCCAAGATGAGATGTGCCGAAAAACCAGGAACTAAAGTGGTGCAGGTGGTAGGATGCCTCTCTCCCATATCAGAGGATCCCAGGATCAAATCCCAGTGAAGACAGGAGAAGGATGAACAGACACAGAGAATTTCCAGTGAACACACACACACACACACACACACACACCAGCAAAAAAATGGGGGGGGGGGAGAGTAAAAATGGATAAAAGTAAATAAATAAATAAAATTAACTGCTGATTAAAAAATTTTTTTGTAAACTCTCATTAATAAACAGCAATAAGCTCCATATTATTTTAGAACAAATCTAAAGCAGTACTTTGTCCTCACTTGACCCTTACTTTCAATAATCAAGTCACAATTTCCTCTTTTGCCTTTGGTCATCCCTGATTGAAAACCACAACTCATCCATATGAGATAATAATTGGATAAACATAGAGTGAACAAAAATTCGCAAATACTATAAAACCTCAAGGAAAATAGAATAATTTGCATTTCACTTCTTTTCCCTTGCTGTTTTCTGGGGCAATGCAAAAAGATAAGCAGGCAAAAGACTCCAAGAGCAGCATCTATGCTCTAAATGAACAATCTTATTTATGCTAAATGGATTTATTTTATTTTAAAAGAAATTTTAGATTACATAAATGTTACATAAAAGATAGAGGGAATTCTCATACACCTCACCCCCTTCCCCTCCCACAATTTCACACACTAACAACATCTTTCATTATTGTGGTACATTTGTTACAATTGATGAACACATATTGAAGGATTGCTATTAACCATGGATAATAGTTTACATTAGAGTTTCTACTCTGCCCCACACAATTTTATAGGCTATGACAAAATGTATAATGGCCTGTATCCATCATTGCAATGTCATGCAGGACAATTCCAATGTCCTGAAAATGCCCCCATGTTACACCTATTTTTCATCTCTCTCCCATCAGAACTGATATAAAGGTGACAACTACCTTTATATCAATGATAAAATTTCTTCCATTGCTAGAATAACAAGAAGCCTATAGTAGAATAATAGTAAGTCTACTTTAGTCCCTTGTTCATTCCCCAATCTTGAGGATTTTGGGATGATGTCCATACTGCCTTTAATTGAGGGAGGGCTTATTTATGCTTTATGGATTTTAAGTGCCATCCCCCCCTCTATGATCACCACCACCACATTTCTCAATTCATGCTTTAATTTCAGCATTTGCCACAGAAATTTCTCACTTTAAATCTCCTAAATAATATTTCTAGTAAAATTACAATTCCATATGGTGACAAAGGGAAAAGAAGAGCTGCTCAAGTTTCAATTTGTTTTCCAATCAACTCCTTCCCCAGTAAGCTTGGATAATAGCTCTTTTTTTTTTTCTTTCTTGCTAGGGAATTTTTATTTAATTCTGCCTTACAAAGCTGAGCAAAGTACTCAAGTCCTGAAATCTCATTTGAGTCTGAAACCTCTAAGTGACAAAAAGATATAATGAATAAAATGACATATTATTTTTTATTAGGATTTGATAAAGAAACCTCACAAGTATTAGGAAGTTCTTATCAAATTAATCCTACCAGCAACATTAATTTTAGTTAAGTCCATGGTGCTCTCCAGCACTTTACAGAAAATAAAATTGAAGTAGGGAGCTGATATATTCTTTTTTTTTTTTTTTTTTTTTTAATTTATTTATTTTTTTTTATTATGGGTAAAAATCAAAATTCTCACAATAATAGCTCTTTAACACAGCCCAAAGAATGGACTCAATGACACTTGTGAAATGACCCTCCAAAGTCAACAATTTATTGCCAAGTCCTTGAAATGCTGAGGTCTGGCCCCAGGGAAGCCATCCTAAAAGTGTTTTTGGTTTGATGTGTAATCCAAGGCACTGTATTCATTAAATTTCTTCCCAGGCGGTATAGTTTGAGATCTTAATAACTAGCCCTACTTATGTTTGGTTGAATAAGTCTCCTTAAGTGTTCAATGGTGAAAAGAGCCCTGACTCCAGCTTTTAAAGAGTTCCCAAGGGGAGCAGATGAATCTCAAGTGGTTTGGGCACTTGCTTCCCATGTATGAGCTCCTGGGTTCAATCCCCAATACTTCCTTGCCCCAGGAGAAGAAGCTTCTAGAGCCCATTTCACAGGAGTCCTTTCCATTTAGACATGGTCCCTCTTGCAGAGCTGCTGATGCAGATCCAGCCAATGGCAATTTCTCTGCTGCTGGAACCTTTGCCATCTGCTATCCTACCTGCTGCAGGGTTGGCTAGTTGTGCCCTGGGGCATGGGGTGTGGCTGTGTCCCAGTCCCCAGGCTCTGGGTGGGCCCTATGTGTGGGTGGGATAGGCTTAGTGATTGGCACAAGGGGAAAGATTAATCAGTGATATTAACAAAACTCTCCTAAATTACTTCAAAGAATTTAAAGAAAATATGACTAGGGGCAGACATGGCTCAAGCAATTGGTCCCCACCTCCCACATGGGAGTCCCTGGGTTCTGTTCCCAGTGCCTCCTAAAGAGGACAAGCATATGCTGCAAGAAGCAGGTGCTGCAACCAACATATGCTGCATCTGCTGCAATGAGCAAATGCTGCAATGAGCAAATGGTGCAACCAGCAGTTGCCACAACCAACAGATGCTGCAACCAACAGACAATACAATCACTGCAATGAGCAAACACTGCAACCAGCAGATGAAGCAAACCAGCAGATGATGCAACCAGCAGGGAACAGAAGTGGCTCAAGCAGTTTGGCACTTGCCTCCCACGTGGGAGTTCCTGGGTTTGGTTCTGTTGTCTCCTAAACAAGATGAACAGACAACAAGCTGACAGATGAAGGAGTCATCTCGGGGAGGGAATAAAAATAAACAACAAAAAATGACTAAAGAAATAAGGATTTTAAGAAAACATTGGGAGAGCATAAAGAACTATTTGAAAAAAAAAAAAAAAAGAAAGAACAAATAGAAAACCTGCAAAGAAAAGTAACAGACCTGATGGGAGTAAAAGACATGACGGATGACATTA
This sequence comes from Tolypeutes matacus, assembly GCA_026826555.1. Classification (NCBI taxonomy): domain Eukaryota; kingdom Metazoa; phylum Chordata; class Mammalia; order Cingulata; family Chlamyphoridae; genus Tolypeutes; species Tolypeutes matacus. Next base: position 980,997 of record JAKSZT010053975.1, on the reverse strand, counting down.
AAAATACATTAGATTGCAATGATTGACAGCTCATAGGGCCCTGAATCAATGCCCCAGTGGCATAGGTTGAGGAAAAGCAGCCTCCAGCCATAACCTACCTACCTAATTGAGCAAGCCATAGCCTAGGGGCAGCTCATTCCCTCCCAAGAATAAACAAAATGGAGCAGATAAGGGCCATCACTCCCTCCCCAACCCCTACCATATTCCAAGACCTCTTAACCCATTCCCCCTGGCCATTTGGCCACAGGCTGTACTCATTTCCTCACCTATAGATGTACTGTTTAAATTCATATCCACCACCTTTCACTGGTGGGCTGAAGTCTCTCTTCAGACCCCTGCCTGCCAGTGGGGGAACTGAAATCTATTCTTCAGACCCCCCTCCATTGGGAGAGCTTCCCAATAAACTTTCTGCTTACAATCACCAAAAAAAAAAAAAAAAAAAAATACATTAGAGGCACATAAGAGCAGATTTGAATTGCTTGAAGACAGAATTAGTGATTTCATGGACAGAGCATCTGAACTGGAAAAGACAGAACAGGAAGAGAAGAGAATGCAATAAATGGAACATAGTCTCAGGGAACCGAATGACAATATGAAATGCAAAACATTCACATCTTGGTGTCCCAGAAGGAGAAGAAAATGGAAAAGGTGCAGAAAGAATATTTGAAGAAATAATGAATGAAAACTTCCCAACCCTTATGAAGAACATAAATATCAATATCCAAGAAGGACAATGTACCCAAACAGAATAAATCTGAATAGACCTACCCTGAGACACTTACTATTCAGAATGACAAATATCAGATAGAGGATTCTGAAAGCAGCAAGAGAAAAACAAAGCATCACATACAATGGAACCTCAATGTGATAAAGTGCTGATCTCACATTAGAAACCATGGAGCAGAGAAGGAAATGGTATGATGTACTTAATGTACTGAAAGAGAAAAACCACCAGCCAAGAATTCTGTATCTGGCAAAGCTGTCCTTCAAAAATGAGGGTGAGTTCAAAGTCTTTACAGACAAACAAAAATTGATAGATTATGTTACCAAAAGACCAGATTTACAAAAGATACTAAAAGGGATGCTGCAGCTTGAAAGGAAATAACAAGGGCAAGAGATTTGGAGAAGAGTTTAGAAATGAAGATTATTAGGAATTGTAAACCACAGGATAAGAAGACAGACAATAAAACTGTATAACAACAGAGAACTGAAGGACAAAATGAATGAAGTAATGCCTTTACAGTAATAACACTGAGTGTTAATGGATCGAATTCATCAATCAAAAGACATAGATTGATAGAGTGGATAAAAAAAAATATGGGCCATCTATATGTTGTCTATAAGAGACATTTAGTATCTCTTGTAAATCTGGTCTTTTGGCACCTTAAACAAAATTGGCATTATGGCCTGCTTCAATGGAGAGGCAACATGTATCATATTGCAAACCTGGGGCTTAGATCTATTAACTACATGTCAGAAAGGAACTTATGCATAGATTAGTGCATTGATTGGTATTAAGTACTCTACCTATATGCCTGATGTATATAATACTATATCTTCTATTCTAGATGATATGCAAAGGGATATTGAACATGTTAAAAGTCCTGGTGAACAATTTATTTTCTAAGTAGTTAATGAAGGTGCCTATAAGATAAAGGAATGGCTATCTTAAGTACTGTCTTTATTTCACTTGCCATACTCTTTCCTTGCTATTGCCTATATTGTCTTTCTGAGTTCATGTCTAGGGCAGTGCCTCTCCTCATCCCTCCCTTAGCTGTCCTAGACATAACCACCACTGTGGGAACTGGGGTTGGCAATTTATACCAAACCCAGCAGATCTACCACAATCTCTCCCTAGAGTTAATCAATGGCATAAAAGAACTCGAGGAAGAATGCTGTTTCCCATCAACTTTGGGAGGATGCAGCCTCTAGAGGCACCTGGTCTTTCTTACATTCATGGTCCAGAAAGTCATGACTGAAACCCCCTTTTGGGCCTGCTTACCACCATCTTATTTATCCTTTTAATAGGGCCATGTATCTTAAATTCTGTTTGCTTCTTCCAGAATCAGTGCCCTCCAGAACAAGATATTAATCATGTTGGGATTTCATCCAGCTCCAACCACAAGGCCAGACCCATCTTTCCTCAAGCTCAATAGGATAGCCAGAGGAACTTACACTTTGTCATGTATGGCCTACTCCACCTAGCCAGCAGGAAAGAGCCACAGAAGAATGACCATTGCCCTTCAGCTTCCCCTTAAGAATATAGGTATAAATTCTGATGGGGGAGTTGAGACAGGTTTTCATAAGGAAAAGGGAAGATGAGTCATAGCTGGTTTCTAGAAGAGAACAATGAGACCCCACCCAGAAAGGCCCTGAAGGGAAAGCTGCTATTAAAACAAATCCAAAAAGACCTCACAGAGAACCTGGCCATGAGGGTGAGGGCCCATTTGGAACACTTTCCACATCAAAGGAAAGCCCTGGATAATTATAAACAAAAAGCCTCACCACTGTCCCCATCCCCGCCCCCCCCCCCCCCCAGCTAACAGGTGGGGCAACCAATCAGTAGAACAAACAGCTGGGCCCCTCCCCAACATTAGGAAGGGGGAGGAAGAAGTGTCTTGAAAAGGCCTAACCTGGAGCCCCATATGCACATCTCACCCTGCAGTATGCCCACAACCATGTCTGGAGTTGCATACTGCTTTTTTGTTTTCCTGTTTCTTAAACTCTTTACTCCTTTCCTTACACTATGGCATGTCCTTAAATTCTTTTATGTTACATAGCCAAGAACCTACAAGCCCAGAACCTAGTGTTTTACTAACAGTACTATCCTCCAAACATGCCTAATGATTATTCTACTAATAATCATAAGCATTTGTAATTTAAAAATGTACTATCTCCTTATGTAGTTGATTAACAAGATTAATTTTTACATCTTTTTCCTCATCTAGAACTACTTCTGAAACCCACCACAATCCCTTGAACAACAATCAATATTACTTACACACCATGGGTCAAAAATTCCATCAAGAAAATCTATAACTGTTATGTCCCATCTCGGCAGTAAGTAGCCAGATTGAATGATGACCAGATCAGAAAAATTAATTCCGTGATTGAAAAAGTATATATATAATTGGGGAATTGGTAGCATATATAGAATAAAATGCTATGTAACCTACTAAGCACCTTAGAGTAGACATAGAATTTCTATAGGAAAGCACATAGCCCTGTCTAGTTAGATATTAACTAGATCTTTTACTTTTTCTTTGTGAAGAAAAATGAATGATATACATAAGTAATGCTTCACTCATTCTCTTATCTTTTTCACCATGAGACTTAGAGGCACCAGGCATGATATGTATCTTAAAGTTAACCAGAGCGTAACACTAGAGAAACTCCCCAGCCCATTCCCAGAGATCCAATTTCAATGACTAACTTTCTTTGTTTCAAACCTGTATAAAAGCTGTAAGAAAGTTCTTCAATGGGAAGGTAGATTTGAGATTGGTTAGATCTCCTGTCCTCTACTGGCCAATAATGCCACATTTCCTTCCCAGCTTAGTTCAGTTTGTCTATTCTGCTGTGTCAAGTGCCAAGCCCTTGGATCATTCTGGTCACCTTCATTTCAAGAAAATATTCTATAGGAAAGTGATAATCTCTCTTTTTTTCATAAATGTGAGTATGTTGGAAGTCAATTCTGAACTAAACCTGTCCAAGTGCATGGAGTCATACCAGCAAATGAAATAGAGAGTCTGGTCCTACATGATTTAAGAGCCACTTTAGAAGAGACAATTTAAAGGAAATAATGCAAAGTTACTTTGCATACATATTCTGGATTTATTTCATTTTTGTATAGAAAATCTCTCATAGAAATATCAGTATTTTGAGTGAAGAATAGCTCCAAAGTTTCTTTACTGAGCCACTGTATGACAGGTTTGGATTATTCAATAAGGTTTGGTTTCTTAAAGGAGAGCAAGATTTTCAAAAGGTGATGAGTCCATCTAAGTTACTGATAAGAAAACTTAGAATCTCTGTGCAGAATATATTTTCAGAGCTGGAATTCATATATGATAGTTGGACTGGAAAGTGTAAGTTTTATAAAGAGTTGATAAATAAGTTCAAAGTAATGGAAGATATTGCCTAGGTAGAAAGATAGAAGTAAAGAAAGGGCTTAGACTGAGTTCTGAGGAGTTTCAACATTTAATGTTTCAGAAACAGCTTGAAAATATGTAGAAAGTGGGGCCAGAAATAATCCAATAGAGTGTTGTGACTTGGATACCAGGACAGAAATGGATGATAGAAGGAGGAAATCAGGGAAATTGTGGGGAATCTTGTAAGGTGAAGAGGCATTCAATGGTTTCACTGAGATGGAGGTAAGGAACCTCTCAAAGCTAGTGGATGTTAAGTGGAGGAGGTGTAAGCCATATAAGAGTGCATTGAGGAGTGAGTAGGAGGTGAGTATATACTCACTTATTGCTGCTTATTGAAAAAGGTTGGCCTCAATTGGCAACAGAATTGAATAGGGAAGTAAAAATCACATACCAATAACATTTTAATATTTTAAGATAGTATTTTGATAGAATTAATGTATGAAAATTGACAGTATTTATAAATGGTAATGGGGGAAAGCCAGGTCATATCTCATAGATTGGAGAACTCCTCAAAATCCAAAAAATAAGAGGGACCCTTGAAGTCAACTCAATCTGAGGCAAGTTCCACAGAAAAACCATACTTTTTTCTTCTCCCAGAGTTCTGCACTGTTCAGCTTTTTTCTATGGGAAAATACAACCTATACTTGCATTCCCTTTATACAGGGAAAATATTTAATAAATCCAATGAGTGGTTGATTCCAGAGAGCAAACACTGATTTCACAGATACTGAACTTAATCAGGGTTTCATTCAGTGAGATGCATTGTGTTCACTTTGATTGGATTTACAAAATAATTAAAAAATTAAAATCCTCTTATGTTGGAACATTAAGAGAGAAGGCCACTGAGAAGGATGATGGAAAGGCTACTTTATTAATTAATTCAATAAATATTTTACAGTTCATTCCTTGTAATAAGAAATATTAAAAGTCCTGGAGATACAACGGGGAACCAGATATACTGGTTCTATATGGACAAAGTGTTTGAATTCCCTGGAAGAAGTAAGTCTGGGATTAAAAATAAAGTGGAAGGGAAAGTGGATGTGGCTCAAGTGACTGAGCTCCTATCTACCATATAGGAGGTCTAGGGTTTGATTCCCAGGGCCTCCTGTTGAAGGCAAGCTGGCCCACATGGCAAGTTGGTCCATGTGGGGTACTGGCCCATGCAGAGTACTGGCACACATGGAGTGCTGGCCCATGCAGGAGTGCTGGCCCACACAGGAGTGCTGGCCCACGTGGAGTGCTGACCCACACAGGAGAGCTAGTGCAGCAAGATGATGCAACAAAAAGAGACACAGAGGAGAGACAATAAGAAATGCAGCAGACAAGGGAGCTGAGGTGGTACAAGAGATTGAGTGCCTCACTCTCACTCTTGAAGGTCCCAGGATCAGTCCCAGTGCCACCTAAAAAGAAGACAAGCAGATACAGAAGAACACAAAGGAAATGGACACGGAGCACAGACAATGAGAAAAATAAATAAATAAATCTTTAAAAAATTAAAGTGGAAGAGGAAGAAATATGAAAACTTGTGATTGACATTAATGTAACAAAAATGAAACAGGCTAGTGAGATGGAGCATGGAAGAAGTGTTGGAGCACAAGCCACATGGTCTCTAGGACATTTTATTCTTACTAGCTCTCCTAAGATAAAATGAGAAGCTGGTTTCATAACTTTGTTTTTGTAGGGCAAAAATTATAATGTAAGTACCTACCATAGAGCACTATACAAGTTTAGGGTGTTCTTACTAAGAACTTGAATTTATATTTGAATGGAATTGAAGGATTTCACTTTTATTAATTTCCTAAATTTAGTAGATTGTTAAAATCTGAATATGGTTGCAAATATCACTAGAAAAAACTGTGATATATAAACCTATATTAGATATATATGAAAATTAATTTCTTTTTATTAAAGATATGCAATTGTACTTATGACTATTTGCGCATTTAATGTAGGAGTTTCCCATATTGCATCATGTACTCTAAGGGAAAAAAACTCAAAAGCCTCTGCACACTGAAATCTCCTGGGAACTTAAATTCTAATGCTTGGGTCCTAGCATCAGAAATCCCAATTGTTCCCATGTGTGGCCTGGGTGTTGAGCATTTGAAAACCCCAGTTATGATTCCTATAGGAATCAAAATTTGAGAACAATTTCTCTAAGAAACAAATTCTCTGTGACCCCAAACAGGGTCTTCATCCTCATACTGTGTGGTAGATGGACCTACAGCATTATCATGTCTGTGAGCTCAGTAGAAAAGCAGAATCAAAGGCCCAATCCCAGACCTATGAAATAAGGATCAGCATTTTAACAAGATTCCAGTGGTTTCAGACATACATTGAAAAATGTCCAGCAGTGGTACCCAACTCACTTCAAACTTACATGTCACCTTTCATAAAAACTAGGCCTAATAATGAGGATACTGGACCTAATAATGAGGATCCCTTTCATATTAAATGAATCTCTGGTGAAAAGAGAAAATTAGATATTTTACAGAAAGATAATCCCAGGGATTTTTACTGCACTATAATAATTTAGGTACCCTGACTTTAATGCTAAGCTCCCAGATGCCCAAAGTCTTTCCTCTGCTTTGCATTTTGGCTCAAAATAAAGTATTCTTTGATTAAAACACTGAATAATACAGCCAATCATAGGTGACAGGAGCCTGTCCTATTTTTCTGACATTTTCAGATTTAACAGTTTCTATATATTTTAACTCTTTTTGTGTATATCTCCATGTTTCAATTACATAAATTCATTTTTTAATTTATTTTTCCCAACTAAAGCTTAACATATCAACATTTTTGGCACCCCCACAGCAAATCTACCAAGACTATTATTTTGAAAACAATTAAATCACAATTTTAAATTATTTCATTGTTTGAATCCTTTTCCAAATATTGTTTGTTACTAACTTTAGCTGTTTATAAATTTCTAGCTAGATTTAGGTTTCTAAAGGTAGATTTTTTCAGGGTATGGTACATTAATATATACTTTGTTGAATAATTGTGGAAATTATTCTACTTTTTTTGAGAAAGTAGTAAGGATTTTTATTGTCAAAACAAGAAGAGATTCAAGCCTATGAGATAGTGTATAAGTTACATAGGCCTAAGATGGAGTTCCTCATGCTAAGCCCCATGTCAGCAAACCAAAGCTTAACTAAGATCCTGTTTCTAAGTGTTCCTATCCCAGAACCTGAATCCTGAGAACAACCAATCATAACTCAATGGCACCTTTTTTATTCTGTAGCTTAGTTCCTCTAAGTTAAGGCTAAGCCAAGTAAGGAAAAGTATCATATGTCAATCAATATGATTATTTTCTTTAAGTCTACCTTGTCCTGCCTATATATGCCTTTTTGCTCCCACCCTTCTAAGTTCCCTTCTACTTTATGGATTGTATGTTGTCAATTCATGAATTGCTTTAAAAAGTTATGAGAAGGAGCAGATGTAGCTCAAGTGATTGAGTGCCTACTTCCCACATATGGGGTCCTGGGTTTCATCCACAGTATCTCCTAAAAATTTTTAAAAACTAGCAAACAAATGAGAAAACCAACTCAGGGGAGCCAGTGTAGCTCAGTGGTTGAGCACTGGCTTACCACATATGAGGTCCTGGGTTCAATCCCCAGCCCTGGTACCTAAAAAATAAAAATTAAAAAACTGTGGGATCCATAAAAATAATTTCCCTTGGATTTTTTTGTGGTTTACTTTTTTTGGTAGTTTTGGCTATGAGGAATGAATCCAAAGGTGACTGCTAATGACTCTGAAGACAATTAGAAAGACAGATGTGCCTGCTGAAGGGAGTAGATGTAGCTCAGTGGTTAAGTGCCTGCTTCCCATGTATAAGATCCCAGGTTCAAACCCTAATATCTCGTTAAAAAGGAGGGATGTTGAATCCTTTGTTTTTTCTTTTCACCTCACCATCTCCAAGGTTCATGGAGGAGTCCCTCTCAGATCTGAGCTCCACCAATTTTGTGTTTGAGTTCTCTGATCTTGTTGGCTCTCAGTGCAAAGGTTAGTGGATTAATCTTATTGATGAGCAAAGTTCAAAATGAGAGCCTCAATCATTAGCCTTTTGATACAGACTAGTTTCATTTCTGCTACTGCTGGTTTCTTTCTCCTGTGTACAAGGTAAGAAGTGAAATTATAAAGATGGGATCCTTCTATTTATCTAAAAACTTTGATTCTTTACACTCTGGCACTCTGACATATTACATTTTCAAAATTTATGGGGCTGGAAGCTGTGCCAAGCTAACAAAATGAAAAACCCCACCAAAGACAACCTGGAATTTCAGTGTCCATTCTGTGGCACACCCAATTAGGCAAAATTACACATCACTTCAGAAAAGGAGCTCCCAAACTAAGCAGCTGAAAGGAATGCCTACTTTAATTGGTACTGAGAATTTACCAAGTTTTGCAAGACTCAAAAATAGTTTCATTAAAGGATTCTTTGCAAGAGGCAAGTGAGAAATTGTAAGCTCATGGGATTTCTATGTTTTCCTTATTTCTATGTTTTTATATCAGACAAATAGCTAAATTATTCTTACTTGAAGTTATAAGGTCTCCACTTGTTTCTGTTCGTATGTTTGATGTATGATATTTTCCTACCTCTGAATGGTATTACCAAATTAACTTATGAAATTCCTTTAAAGAACTCTATTCAAGTTGGCTTAAAGATAAAAAAGCACTTATTTATGAATTAATACAATAGTTGCAGAAGTTAAAGAAAACAAACTTCTAATATTTCCAGTGAAAACAGAGTACTAATAGAATTAAATCCAAATTTTTGAAGAAAATTAATGTTCACATAATTCAGTTTAACCCTAGGCAAACTAATATTATTAACTAATAAAAAATAGCTGTCTTTGGAATTATCAATACTAAGTGCAATATAAGGATACAATTTTATCCTACTTGGGTCTGTCCTTTCTAAATTTATACAGTTTTCCAATCAAATAATATAGTGTTATATCCACTAGATCCTTAAAAGGATCAAAAATGTACATTGTGTTTTGAAGGATGTTTGGTTGAAGACACTTTACAAGATCTTTTTGATAGCTTAAATAGGTAAGGTATGCAGGATGTGTTTTGTTAAAGAAAAAGAAATAGTTTAATCTTAAAGTAAAATGACAGGTTGTGGCAGAATGAGAAACAGGGATATGTAGGATAATCTTGAATAGACATAGAAAGTTGTAGGTATCCAGAAAAGGGAATTAATCTGTCAAGGTCATGGTTGGTTAAGACATGATAGGTTTATGAGATTTTTAAGAGTTTTCTTATCAGATAGTATCTTAATGTAAAACACTTATTTGTTTTTGTTTCTGTTAAAATCACAAAGTATTCTTGAATTATTTGTCTGCTCTTATTAAGAATTAAGAAGGGAACTGTCAGAAGGTGGTATTGGAATAGGCAAGCAGGGCTCAGCTCTCTCACAAACACAAGGGAGAAAGAGTTAAAAGCTGTCTGAGGGAACTGCTTTGGGGGTCAGAACACCAGGACAGTGCTATACAACTCCTAGGAAGGTTAGGGGCAGAGAGATGAAGAAGCCAAAACAACAAACATGACTTACCAAACTACCATGGTGAATGGAAAGGGCTCCCCTCCCCCACCCCAAGATATTAATTTGGAGTAAAAATCCTGGCTAACTGCAGCTGACTGAGAAGGGAACAGATAGCATCCTCCCTGTCAGCAGTTACAAGGGAAAAGGGAGGGGGAGTCAGGGGGTTTTACTTCAGTGAATTCAGGCAGCAGAGCTCACTTTGAATGTCAGCTCTGGATAGACCTAAACACAGGAATAGGGATTGAAACACTTCCATGGAAAGGTGTTCTGATGAGAACCATCTGCTGGCCAGTCTGGAAATTAAATAAACAAAAACTGCTTATGATTCTCTTTGTGCTCTAACCCCTGGGAGAAAATCTGCATGCAATTAGTGAATCCCTGGCCCATTTTTGATAAGTTGGGCAATTTTAAAGACGTAGAATAAGTTGAACCAAATATCAAAGAAGAGCTATTGAAAAAAAACAATAAGCAAGAGAGGAAAATTGGCCATGAGAGTAGATTCACCAACATATTCAGATGCCTAGACATCAGTAAAAATTACAAGCCATACTAGGAAAAAGAAAGCAATGGCCCAGTCAAAGGAAGAAAACAAATATCCTGAAAAGTTACAGTATTTAAGAAAATTAATCTATGATAATCACACAACTATCCAAATCAATTCAAAGAATTGAAAGAAAATATGACTAAATAGATAGAAGATATTAAGAAGACACTGGGGGAACATAAAGAACAATTTGAAAGCCTAAAAGGAAAAGTGGTAAACCTTATGGGAATGAAAGACATGATGGATGAGATTAAAAATACATTAGGGCACATAAAAGCAGATTTGAAATGCTCAATGACAGAATTAGTGATTTTAAAGACAGAACATATTAACTGGAAAAGACAGGAGAAAAGAAAGAGAAGAGAATGGAAAAAGTGAAACAAGGTCTCAAGGAATCAAAAGACTATGTGAAATGCAAAAACATACATCTTATTGGTATCCCAGAAGGAGAAGAGAATGGAAAAGGGGCAGAAAGAATATTTAAGGAAATAATGAATGAAAACTTCCCAACCTTTATGAAGGACATATATATCAAAGTCCAAGAAGGACAATGTACCCCAAATGGAGTAAATCCAAATAGACCTACCATGAGACACCTACTATTCAGAATGACAAATATCAGAGATAAAGAGAATTCTGAAAGCAGCAAGAGAAAAGCAAAGCATCACATACAATAGAACCTTAGTTAAGATTAAGTGCTGACCTCATCTTAGAAACCATGGAGGAGAGAAGAAAGTGGTATGATGTACTTAATGTACTGAAAGAGAAAAACCACCAGCCAAGAATTCTGTATCTGGCAAAGCTGTCCTTCAAAAATGAAGGTGAGTTTTCAAAGTCTTCACAGGCCAAAAACCCCTTATAGAATATAATTACCAAAAAAAAAAAAAAACAGAATTACAAGAGGGAGTGCTACAGCCTGAAGGGAAAAAACAAGAGTGAGAAACTTGGAGAAGAGAATTGAAATGAAGATTATTAGGAAAGGTAAAATAAACGGTAAAAAGACAGACAATAGTATGATATGACAGCATAAAGCCAAGGGACAAAATGCATGAAGTAATGCCTTCACAGTAATAACATTGAATATTAATGGCTTGAACTACCCAATCAAAACATATAGATTAATAGAATGGATAAAAAGCAAGAGCCATCTATATGTTGTCTACAGGAGACTCACCTCAGATGTAAACACACAATCAGATTAAAAGTGAAAGCTTGGAAAAAAGATATTCCATACAAATAGTAACCAAAACAGAGGTTGAGTAGTGAAACTGGAGTCAGACAAAATAGATTTTAAATGCAAAACTGTTATAAGGGAGGAAGATGGTCATTATATATTAATAAAAGTAGCAATTCAGCAAGAAGAAACAGCTATACTAAATATTTATGCAACTAACATTAGTACCCCAAGATACATGAGGCACACACTTGCAAAGCTGAAGGGAGAAATAATACTCCTACAGTAATAGTTGGAGACTTCAAAACACTACTTTCAGCATTAGAACATCTGGGCAGAGGATAGAGAAAGAAATAATATGATAAAGGAACTAGACCTAACAGATATCAATAAAGCTATCTACCCCAAAACAGCAGATTATAGATTCTTTCCAAGTGCTCATGGATTCTTCTCCAAGATATATGTTGGAGACATATGTTGGGTCACAAGTAAAGGCCCAATAAATATAAAAAGAATGAAATTATACAAAACACTTTCTCTGATCATAATGGAATGAAGTTAGAAATCAATAATGGAGGAAAAAAGGAAAATTCATAAATAAATAGCAATTAAACACACTCTTAAATAATCAGTGGGTCAAAGAAGAAATTGTAAAAGAATTCAGCAAATATCTTGGGTTGAATGAAAATGAGCATACAACATAAAAAAACCTATGGGACACTGCAAAGGCAGTGCTGAGAGGGAAATTTATAGCCCTCAATGCTTATATTAAAAAAGAAGAAGAGCAAATATTAAAGATCTGCACACCTGGAGTAACTAGAAAAAGAACAGCAAACTAATAAAAAAGCAAGCCAAAGGAAAGAAATAGTAAGGATCAGAGCAGAAATAAATGAAATTGAGAGCAAAAACCAAGAGAGAGAATCAACACCACCAAAAGGTTGTTCTTCGAGATCAACAAAATTGACAAACCCTTATCTAAACTGAAAAAGAAAAAAGAGAGAAGATGCAAATAAGTAAAATCAGAAATGAGAGGGGTTACATTACCACTGGCACCACAAAAATAAGAGTTCATAAGATGATACTATGAATAACTGAGTGTCAAAAAACTAGAAAATATAAATGTGAGGGACAAATTCCTAGAAACACAGGAACCACATACACTGACCCTAGAAGAAATAGAAGACCTCAACAAACAAATCAAAACTGAAGATTGAAAGAGTCATCAAAAACCTCCCAAAGATGAAAAGCCTGGGACCAGGTGGCTTCACAGGTGAATTTTACCAATCATTCAAAGATGATCTGACATTGATTGCTCAATCTCTTTTAAAAAATTGAACAGGAAAGAATGTTACCAAACTCTTTCTATGAAGACATCATCCTAATACCAAAATACATAAGATACTATGAAAAGACAAAATTACAGACCAATAGCTGTAATGAATACAAATGCAAAAATCCTCAACAAAATACTTGCAAATCAAATCAAAAGCACATTAAAAGAATTATAGACCATGTTCATGTGGGTTTAATCTCAGGTACCCAAGGGTGGTTCAACACAAGAAAATCAATTAATGTAATAAACCACATGATAAATTGAAGAAGAAAAATCATATGATCTTTTCAATTGAGGCAGAAAAGGCATTTGACAAAATACAGCATGCTCTCTTGATAAAAAACACTCAAAATAATAGGAATAGAAGGAAGCTTTCTCAATATGGTAAAGTGCATATATGTAAAACACACAGCTAGCTTTGTACTCAATGGTGGATGACTGAAATCTTTCCCTCTGAGATCAGGAACAAGACAAGGAAGCCCACTGTTACCATTATTATTCATTATTGTGCTAAAAGTTCTAGCTAGAGCAATTAGGCTAAACAAAGAAATAAAAGGCACCGAAATAGGAAAGGAAAAAGTAAAACTTTGATTATTTACTGATAACAAGATCCTATACCTATAAAGTCCTGAAAAATCTACAACAAAGCTACTAGAATTAATAAATGAGTTCAGCAATGTGGAGGGATACAAGAATAATACGCAAAAAATCAATAGTGTTTCTTTACTACAATACTGATGTGCAATCTGAGGAGGAAATGAGGAAAAAATACCATTTATATTAGCGACTAAAACAATCAAATATATAGGAATAAATTTAACCAAGGGCATAAAAGGCCTGTATTCAGAAAACTACAAAACATTGCTAAAAGAAACTGAAGAAGACTTTAAATGGAAGGACATTCTGTGTTAATGGGTTGGAAAATTAAATATTATTAAGGAGTCAATTCTACCCAAACTGATTTAAAGATTCAATGCAATCCCAGTAAAAATCCCAAAAGCTTTTTTTGCAAAAATCAAAAGCCAATTATCAAATTTATGTGGAAGGTAAGGGGACCCAAATAGCCAACAATTCTTTAAGAAAGAACAAAGTTGGAGGACTCTCACTTCTTGACTTTAAAGCATATTGCTTAGCTACAGTGATAAAACAACAACTACAACATGATACTGGCATAAGACAGATTAACCAATGTAACTGAATTAAGAACTCAGAAATGACCCTCAAATCTACAGTAAAATGATTTTTGACAAGGCTGATTAGCCCACCCAAGCTGGGCCAGAATAGTCTATTTAACAAATGGTGCTGGGACAACTGGATAGCCAAATCCAAAAGCAAACTTACACAAAACTTAACTCAAAATGGATCTAGGAACTAAATATAATAACAACAATCATAAAACTCCTGGAAGACAATGTAGGAAAACATCTTCAGGATCTTGTGGTAGATGGTAGTTTCTTAAACCTTATACCCAAATCACAAGGAACAAAAGAAAAAAATAGATAAATGGGACCTCTTCAAAATTCAGCAATTTTGCACCTAAAAGGACTTTGTCAGAAGGGTGAAAAGGGAACAGACCCAATAGGAGAAAATGTTTGGCAATCACATATCTAATAAGGGTGTAATATCTATTATATATAAGGAGAGTATGCAACTCAACAATAAAAAGACAAACTATCTGATTTAAAAATGGACAAAAGACTTGAAAAGACAACTGTCCAAAGAATAATACAAATGGCAAAGAAGCACATGAAAGAATGTTCAACATCACTAGCAATTAGGGAAATGCAAATCCAAACTACAATGAGATATCATTTCACACCTACTAGACTGGCTGCTATTAAAAAGTCAGAAATCTGTAAATGTTGAAGAGTAAGTGGAAAGATAGGAATGCTTATTCACTATTGTTGGGAAGGTAGAATGGCACAGCCACTGTGAAGAACTGTTTGGCAGTTCCTAAGAAACTTGAGCATAGACTTGCCATGGGACCCAGCAATACCATTACTAGGTATATACCCAGAAGAACTGAGGGCAGTGATATGAATAGACATCTGCACATCAGTGTTCATAGAAGCATTATTCATGATAGCCAAAAGTTGGAAAAAACCGAGGTGTCCATTAACTGATGAATGGATAAACAAATTGTGAAGTATATACACAATGGAATTTTATGCAGTACTAAGAATTCAAGTCATGAAACACATGATAACATGGATGAACCTGGGGGACATTATGTTGAGTGAAGCAAGCCAGACACAAAAGGATAAATACTGTGTGATTGTGCTATTATGAACTAAATATATTATGTGAAATGTAAATAAATTATGTGAAATATTAATATGGATAAAATTGCATATATAAGACCATTTTTCTTTGAAGCTGAACAAATGTAGGTTAATACAACAAAATGTTAATATCAGACAAAAAAATGTATTTTTGAAGTGAAGGAGACCAGACACAGAATACTACATATTGTATGACTCCATTTATATAAAATGTAAATATAAATCAATCTATAAAGATGAAATGAGATTAGTGATTATGGAAGGCTGGGGATAGAATACTAAAGGGCATGTAGTATTTCTTTTTGGAGTAATGAAATTGTTCTAAAATTTCTGAGATGGTGAATGTACAACATTGTGATTATACTAAAAGCCATCAATAATACACTTTGGATAGATCATAAGGTATGTGACTATATCTAAAAAAAAAACTACTTAATAAACAAATGAATAATTGTGTAAGAATAGCCAGAATAGCAGCTATGTACGGCAAGGGAAACAGAGAGATTGAGAAGTGAAGATTTTCTTGTTTGTTTTTTTATTATTATAATTGAAATAATGAAATTGCTCTAATAATGAATGAAGTGATAAATGCACAAGCAGATGATTATACCAAATACCATTGATTGTATTCTTTGGATGAATTGCATGCTTTATTAATATGTATCAATAAAATTGATTTGTTTAAAAAAAGAGATGCTTAACCTTCCGCAGGTTAAATATACATGAGAGTTATGAATATAAATACTCCAGATAATATATAAGTTCCTAAAGATTTGTCAATATCTTCACTGTCCATAAGTCCTTAAACTGCTTTGCTTGATATTAGACGTTAACATAGTATTATCGATCACAATTTCAGTTACATGTGACAAAAACAAAAGATTTCCTTATCAGTTACATTATTTTCACAATCAGCTCTCATTAGGCATTTCACTTTTGTAAGCAAGTAATAAATTAACCATGTCCATTAAAATAAATTATGAGACTACAAAAGCAGTGCTGATGGATAAACAAACTGTGGTCTATTCACATGATGGAATATTATGCAGCTGTAAGAAGAAATGAAGTCATAAAGCATATGGCAACATGGATGAACCTGGAGGACATTATGTTGAGTGAAGCAAGCCAGACACAAAAGGACAAGTACTGTATGAATGCATTACTATGAACCAAATATATTGTGTAAAATATTGTTTGATTCACAAAAGACAAAAAAACAAAAAAAAAATTTACATGTATCCATTACATTTAATTGAGAAATGTAAAAAAAAAAAAAAAAAAGTTATTCCTAAGTATTTCTTTTTTGATGCTATTGTAAATGGAATTGTCTTCTTAATCTCGTTTTTGGATTATTTGTTGGTAGTATATAGAAATACAGTTGATTTTCGTAAAAAAAAAAAGCAGTGCTGAGAGGGAAATTTATAGCCCTCAATGCTTATATTAAAAAAGAAGAGCTAATATTGAAGATCTAACTGTACACCTGGAGGAAATAGAAAAAGAACAGCAAAATAATCCCAAACAAAGGCAAAGGAAAGAAATAAAGATCAGAGCAGAAATGAAAGAAATAGAGAACAAAAACAATAAAGAGAATCAACAAAACCAAAAGGTGGTTCTTTGAGAAGATCAACAAAATCAACAAACCCTTAGCTTACTGACAAAGAAAAGAGAAGACACAAATAAATAAAATCAGAAATGAGAAGGAGGACATTTCCACTGACCCTGCAGAAATAAGATAGATAATAAGAGGACAGTATGAGCAACTATATGCCAAATAACTAGACAATGTAGACAAGATGGACAAATTCCTAGAAACACATGAAACACCTACACTGACCCTAGAAGAAATAGAACTCAACAAATGAATCACAAGTGAAGAGTCATAAAAAACCTTCAAAGATGTGCAGATGTGGCTCAAGCAGTTGAGCACCTGCTTCCCACATGGGAGATCACTGGTTGAGTTCCCAGTGTGTACTAAAGCAAACAAAAAAAAAAAAAAAAAAAAAAAAAAATCAGGGGAGCCAAAGTGGCTCAATGGTTGAGTGTCCACTTCCCACATACATGTTCCCAGGTTCAGTATATGGCCTTAGTACCTCACAAAAAAGAAAATCTCCAAAAGATAAGAAGTCTGGGACCAGATGGCTTTACAGGTGAGTTCTATCAATTATTCAAAGATGGTCTAATACCAATTCTGCTCAAGCGCTTCCAAAAAATTGAATAGGAAAGAACACTACCAAATTCATTTTATGAAGCCAATATCACCCTAATACCAAAACTAGCTAATGATATTATGAAAAAAGTAAATTACAGACAAATATCTCTATTGAATATAAATACAAAAATCCTCAACAAAATACTTGCAAACTGAATCCGAAAGCACATTAGAAGAATTATACACCACAATTAAGTTTTAACCCAGGTATGCAACAGTGGTTCAACACAAGAAAATCATTTAGTGTAATAAAACACATTGATAAAGTGAAGAAGAAAAATCACATGATCCTCTTGATTGAGGCAGAAAAGGCATATGACAAAATACAGCATCCTTTCTTGATAAGAACACTTCAAAAGACAGGAATACAAGGAAGCTTTCTCAATATGATAAAGTGCATATATGGAAAACCTACAGCTAGCTTTGTACTCAATGGTGAAAAACTGAAAGCTTTTTCACTGAGATCAGAAAAAAGACAAGAATGCCCACCGTCACCATTTGTCACCATTAGTCTATATTGGGCTAGAAGATCTAGCTAGAGCAATTAGGCTAGATAAAGAAATAAAAAGGCACCCAAATAGGAAAGAAAGAAGTAAAACTTTCACTATTCACTGATGACATGATCCTCTATCTAGAAAATCCTGAAAAATCCACAACAAAGCTACTAACATTAATAGAAGATTTCAGCAAAGTGACAGGAAATGAGATTAATATGTATAAATTATGTGTTTCCATACACTACTGATATGCAATCTGTGGAGGAAATTAGGAAAAAAAATCCATTTAAAATAGTGACTAAAAAAATCAAATATTTAGGAATAAACTTAACCAAGGACATAAAGGACCTGTATTTAGAAAACTACAAAACATTGCTAAAAGAAACCAAAGAAGACTTAAATAAATGGAAGGACATTTCATGTTCATGGATTGGAAGACTAAATATCATTAAGATGTCAATTCTATCCCAATTAATTTACAGATTCAATGCAGCCCCAATAAAAATCACAACAGCCTTTCTTTGCAGAAATGAAAAAGTCAATATTTATATCTATTTGGAAAGGTAAGAGACCCCAAATAGCCAAAAATATCTTTAAAAAGAAGAACAAAGTTGGAGGACTCTCACTTCCTCCTTTTGAAACATATTACTTATCTACAGTGGTAAAAACAGCATGGTACTGGCATGAGGAAAGAGACTGAACAATGGAACTGAAACAAGAATACAGAAATAAACCCTCATATCTACAGTCAAGTGATTTTTGGCAAGGCTGATAAGCCCACTCAGCTGGGCCAGAACAGTCTATACAACAAATAGTGCTGGGAAAACTGGATAGCCATATCCAAAAGAAAGAAAGAGACCCCCTATCTCATACCTTTTACAAAATTTAACTCAAAATGGATCAAGGACATAAATATAAGTGACAACTGTAAAATTCCTAGAAGAAAATGAAAGAAAACATCTTCAAGATCTTATGGGTGGTAGTTTCCTATACCTTATATCCAAAGCATGAGCAACAAAAGAAAAACTAGGTTAATGGGAACTCCTCAAAATAAAACACTTTTGCACCTCAAAAAACTTTGTTAAAAGGGTAAAGAGGCAGCAGACTCAATGTGAGAAGGTATTTGGCAATCACATAGCTTAGAATGGCTTAATACCCATGATATATAAAGAGATTATACAACTCAACAATAAAAAGACTGCCCAATTAAAAAATGGGCAAAAGACTTGAAAATACAATTGTCCAAAGAAGAAATACGATGGCAAAGAAACATATGAAAAAATTATAACGTCACTAGTGATTTGGCACATGCAAATCAAAACTACAATGAGATCATTTCACACCTATTAGACTGGTCACTCTTAAAAAGTCAGAAAACTGTAAATATTGAAATGGGTGTGGAGAGATAGGAACTTATTCATTGTTGGTGGAATGTAGAATGGTACAGCCACTGTGAAGGACGGTTTGACAGTTCCTAAGAAGTTGAATATAAACTAGCCATGAGACCCGGAAACACCATTACTAGGGATATATCCAGAAGAACAGAGAACAGCAACATGAACAGACATCTGCACACCAAATTTTATACAGACATTATTCACAATTGCCATAAGTTAGTAACAACCCAGGTGTCCATCAACATATGAATAGAAAAACATTGTGTTGTATACCCATGATGTAATATTATGCAGCAGTAAAAAGAAATGAAGTTTTGAAACATATGACAACATGGATGAACCTGGAGGACAATGATTGTACTATTATGAACTAAATATATTATGTAAACTCATGGAATTAATAATTAGAATATAGGTCACCAGAAAATATAATGAGGGTGGAGAATAGAAAGCTGATGTTTAATCTGTGCAGTTTTGGTTAAAATGTTGTACATTTTTGTAAATGAATCAAAATGGTGAGAGAACATCATGGTGTTTGTGATTTAGCAGGGCAATTATATGGGTATGACAGTGGTTGAAAGAAAAATTCTAAACATATATGTTATCAGAAGGAAAGCTGAAATATGTAACATGGGACTGTATAACATAGTGAAACCTCATGTAACAAATGAATACGAGTGATATTGCCTATATAAGATGTTTTTACAGAATTTATATACAAATAATCTAGAGCAAAGGAAACAGAATAGCAGCTATATATGGCAGGGGAAGCATAGAGAGATTGAGAGGTGATGAGTTATGTTGGTTTGGTTTTTGTTTTTTAGTATTGTATTATTACTGGTATAATGAATATACTCTAAAAATGATTGAAGTGAATGAATGTGATTATACTGAATACCACTGATTGTACACTCTGAATCTCCTGTGGTTTATATTGATCTTATCCTTTCTTGTTTTAGAGAACAAGCCTTTTCACTTTTAAAATAATTAAGTATATTTTTACCATCATGCTACCTCCTGTCTTTACTTTTTAAATATTTTATTCTCACCTTCCTTAAGTAGGGAACTAAATATTATTTCACAGTTTGCCATGATTTTATTTAACAAGTTGTTAAAGTCTGAGAACTTTTGATGTTTTCCTTTGAAAAATTGAACCATAAATGATATCTTCTTTTTCTCAAATTCTTGTTTAGATTTTCCAGAGCACCATTGGAAAATCACTAAATATTTTTTTTCTTTCACCTTATAAAAAGAGAGGCGCTAACACTAGCTAATTTTATTCAATTATTTCAGTTGCATAGGAAGTGTTATCAAATTAAAAATGATTTTATAACTTTCTGATGGTTAAATTTAAAGGATAAAATGTTATTAATATAAACATTTCAGAAATTATATAAAGTTCTTTGAGACGTAATAGCTTTACTGTTCATGAGTTGTCCAAATACTGATATGGCTGATATTGGGTAGTAGTATTATTGATCATAATTTCAGTTCTTAAAATAATGTTTCATGAACATTCATCTGATTGTTCACTTTTGTAAAACAATAATAAGTTAATGATGGACATTTTAAGTTCTTTGTCATCTAGAGATGGTTTTTATTCTGATGCTTCCCTGAAAACACTTGCAATCAGCTACAGGCCAGTTTATTTCATCTTCAACAAAAGGGCTGTCTCAGAGACCTATGGAAATGACTATGCCAAGTTTTCTGAGGCATCAGCCTTTCTAACGACATTCCCTAAATAACTTTAAGAGCATACCACTGTATTGAGGCAAGATCCCCAGAATTCCAGTGAAGAAGCTGATACGTTCATGAGATTGATAATAAAAGATCTAATGAAACAAGGATTAATTATCTAGGGCCAAATAAACTGTTAAGGAATGATTATAGTTTTGTTTGAATTATTGCTAATATTTTATTGTTCTATTTTCTAGATAAAAGGGCTCTCTTACTGAATTAAAATTCCTATAATTCATAAAACATCTTTATCTCCTTGCCTAACACCTCCAAAATATAAAAACTCCTACTGAATATTCTTATATTTATGGTAATATAATTATTTGCATAGGCTCAATCAGGATCTGTCCTCCTTGTTAACAGGAAATGGTTGGAGTCAGTGGTTATATAACCAAGTCTTAGGAGTGTTAATTCAAGGACATAGAGGAAATTCCAAATTTATTGCATATTAGAGCCTGCACCTTGATGCAGTTTCCTGTGCTTACCCAAGATTGTGTTAAAGCTTCAGCAGAAACTGTAAAATTAAAGCCTCAGCAAACTTAACTCTGAGCAGACCTAACATTTTTCCTCCAGAAAATTGACCTCTTATGAGATCCTTTTACTTCACCTCTTAATATTCACCTAAAATTCTGCAATATTCTTATCCCTGCTATTCTGCTACCTTTATCCAATGAAGGGATAACCCATGACTGTAAACTGGTAACTTCAAAATTAATGACTCCCTAGATACTCTTATGATCAAACTAGGTGTCTTTCTATTTGTTAAGTCTTCTTATGTAAGAAATTTCAATGGTACGCTATGCGGTTACCACATACTGCTTGAATAAAGTAGACTTCCACAATTTTCTTCTGCCTAAAAGGATAAACTCTATGCTCTTACCCAAGGCTGCTTTCTATCCAAAGGAAATTCTGTTAACATCTACAGTAATTTCAGCATGCTATGGAAGCAAAGATGGTTCCTCCCTTCTTCTGGTATGCAAGTGAAAATTGTAGACAAGCACATTATCTCCTTTCTGCCATTTTGCTCCCACCTATGGTTGCCATCATTAAGATTGAGTCTCATTCAAAAAGGACTGAGCCTGAATTTATTAAAAAAAAAAAATGCTCTTGCATATTTTCATGTGAAAACAGCCACTACTAAAACAGCTATAATTATACACTTAAATTACTAGTGTCTAAACTAACTGAAGTACCTATCCTTTCCTGGCCCAAAATTTTACATTTGCCCCTCTGTTCATTCATAGCATTCCCTTTGGGAAACACAAATTCTCCCCATATAAAATTGTTACTAACAGATCTCTCTCTGGGAATAAAATTGAGAACTGATCATGTATTAACACACCATGACATGACCCAATTTGCAAATCCTTAATGCATTATGCCAAAGATTATCTTCAAGTAAAGGACACCTTTCCTGACCCACATGACAGATACCCCCTTAATCATAATCTATCACCAGGATAATGGTTCTACTGGAAATGACACAGACAAAAGACAGCCCTAGATCCTCATGAAAAGGAACCCTGCCAAGTACTCCTAACTTCTTACAATGCAACTTAATTACAGGGTGTTGAACCATGGGTCCATATCATTGAACTAAAATAAGTTGCAACAGACACCCAGACCTTGTCCTAATTATGGAGACATAAAAATCAAAATAACCAGGAAGGGAAGTAGACAATGTCACAAAGTAGACTAATTATTCCCAAGGTGACAGGTCAAGTCCTAACATAAACAAGTCCTCACATAGACTCTACTTTACTAATACTTATAATGCATAAAATCTTTATATTTCCTTTGCTTTGTCCTTGCACTGGCCTGGAAAGACAATGACATTATCTGCTTCTCCCAGGACATTTCAAAGGGAGGTAACTTCATACACTGTTGGAATTGTCACCATAAACCCTGATTTGTGCACATTGTAGGGGACACCATTGTTCTCCCCATAATACATTTCTTTTTTGTCCCAAATGCATCATCCCCTTTGGCTCAAACTGCACCATTTTTTTTTTCACATCAAATATGAATACTAGACACAAGGTCCTCTTTACTCTGCTTTAAGCTTTTTTGGCCCTGTAACATCATAATCAAGAAGTAAGAATTAACAAAAGTTTATAATTACTGAATTGTTACATAGATGCTTTTTTTACTTATCTTTTCAATGTATTATAAAATACCCCAAAGTTAATACTTGAAATTACTGAAACTGCTTAGATTGACCTCACCCTTCTTTATAGTTGTTTCAAACCAGACTCACCCTTGTGTATACTTACTGTTGTGATGGTTATTCTAGTCTGATCTTACATTTGTTTATGATTAACTCAAGACTAGGCTCACACTTGTGTATATTCAGTATTGTGATGGTAACCACTCCACCTTTCCCTCTTTGAATCTATAAAAGCCAAAAACTCCTAAAATTCAGGGAGGCAGATTTTTAGACCCTTGGGCCAATTACCTCTTTGCTAAACTAGCAATTAAACTTTCTCACTTGGAATGCCAGTATCACAGCAATCAGTCTTTAAAGTGCATTGGGAGGAAAGAATCTGCTTTTACCCAGTTTCAACCACACTATAGACACAACTAGTCTAGAGAATTACAAAGATATGATAGAAGTGTTCGGAAAACTTACTATAATAGTCCACATGCCTCCATGAACAAGTTTTCTTAACAATACATGTCCACTTTCAGGTTTAAGGCACTGGATCTGCAAAAGATTCACAACACAAATAAATTTTGGTCAGCTTTTCATTTGCACTCTCAATATCACAGACCCTTGTATACTAAGGACACATGATAGTATTCCTAGTAACAGATATATAAATAGCATCACCTTGGCTGTAGTTACATTGTTCTGCCAGGCAATATTTTTATTATGGAAATTTTACCACATATTTGCCAGGGTAGTAAATTTTCTTAATAGCTGATAAATGTCTGGGCAATGTGCATTTGGTCTCCTCACAGGCACTTAGGAGTTTATAATCAATCTGAAACTTCTCAATAGACTACTCCCCTCAATCTACAGTTTCAGGCAAAACAGGATTTATTCAGGGAGTTAATGATTCTGGGTTTGCTTCTTTTGGCAGATTGTCGGCAGATTGTTGCTACTTGGGGTTAACACAAATGAAAATAGGATTTCTGTCATATCTGTCAATCACAATAGGAGAAATTTCCGAATCCACTGCTAGAGCTATAGCTCCATAAGTCACAAGTTTATTAGTTAAACTTATTTTTAGACAATAGCATTTCCAATTCTGATTACCTATTAGCTGAACAAAGAGACATTTTTTCCATTGCCGACACCACCTGTTGTACTCGGTTCACACTTCTGGGGAAGTTGAGACACAATTGCCTGAAATAAACAAGCCACATGGTTTAAACAGCTAAGGCTTTCCTCAAGGCCCTGATTTGATCCCTTTCATTTCAGCTGGTTTATATCATACTATTAGGTGGAGATTTTATCACTCCTAGTACTCATTATAGTCTCCCTGGTGTACTGTTTTCTCTCAAGTGTTTTGAATGTGTATCACCAGCCACTTGTGACCAGCAAATCATTTCCCTATGCCTGGGATGACATAAAAATGATGATCATGGAAAAACTGACAGCATCATGACCAACTATGTTCCTAACATGAAAACAACCCACAAGTACTACTGCAAGACCTTAGGCAGTAACTGAAAATGGGTTCAACACCTTACATTTTGAGCATAACTCTCAATGGCCGAGAGCCAGATCAAACTGGGGGAAATTGTTAAATAAATTAAATAAACCCTAGTTGGAGTCCTTCATGCTAAGCCCTACATCAGCAAACTGAAGCTTAATTTAGTTCTTATCTCTTCTAAGTGCTCCTTTCCCCAGAACCTGAAACATGAAAACAACCTGCCATAACTTGCCAGCTTCTTTCCTCTCTACCTTCTCCAGGAATCTTGATCTGTTCTGCTTGTTTTAGTGCAGAATTTTGTCCCTGCTCCAATGATTTATTTAAATTATCTTCCTCACTCAGCATTCCATCTTCCTTACACTTTTCATTTCTAGGACCCTCCTGCCTCCCAGCAGTTCATTTAAACCCCCCCTCCTCCCCCCATTTTTCTCTGTGAGGCTTCTCTGCTAAAGGTTTCTTCCCTGCTAGGTTATCCTGCATCTGGGAGTCAGTCAGGGTCATTCCAGAAAGGTGGGACCCCCCAGAAAAGTCCGTTCTGCATTTAGAGAATTCCACCAACAGTAACTGGATTGAGTGAGTGCACCACTTAACAACAGACATTCTGCTGCTGTTTAGCTTCCCCCTCCCAATGGAGGCCCCTTTTTTAGCATTCCTCAAGTGCTTATTTTCAGCCCTGGGTATCTGTGGGCTTGCGTCTCAGTGCCTGGATATGCATGGGGTTCTAATTCACTTCTTTGAGTTCCTCTAAAATCTATTTCGCTGGCGAGAGTGACCCAGGCTGCTTGCTGCCTCTGGAGAACTCACAAGCTTTGTACGGGACCCATTGAGAAGGAAGAGAAGAGGACCGAGAGGTCCTAGATGTAAGTTTCCTACCTGATATTTTTCTCTTTCTTCAATTCAGTGGTAGTGGAGTCCTTCTTTAGTCTCTACCATCCTCCAGGGTATCAGCAGAGGTTTTTTTCAGGGGCTGTCTTCCGTCGCTGTGTTGATGACGTCACACCTCTGCCAATTTTTTTTTTCTTCTTTATTTCAACTTCCAAAAGTAAAATAACAGACAAAAGGTGGCTTAACAAATTATAGAACATTTATTCTAAAAAATTCTGTCCAGGTACATTTAAATTATTTAACCCTAAAAACAAACTCAATTGTTTCCTTAGTGTTCAGAAAGATACATAAATAAGCACAGTTTTGTTAAATGACATGGCCAAGGTCTCTTTTGAAAAAAATGAAGAAAAAATTGCTTACTCATATTCATATCTTGAAAACTAAACCTCATATTATTTTTTTACCATTAGCATTTATATAGCACATTCTTTGCCTTTCCCACAAAAATATTACAATATTACTGGTAACTATAGTCTATACATTACATTATTATATTTTCCCCACTTATCACCATGTTCTTAACACCTTGTAGTAGAATAGTCTTGTATCTATATTATTAACCACAATCCTCATCTACCACCAAAATCACTATGTTATACGTCCCCTAGATTATCCTATAGCTGCCTTTCAATTAATATTAACCTCCCTAGACTATACCTTTCAAACATAATCCTATTTATAAATAAGCAGTATTTGCTATACTCTTTATAACATGCTACCATCAAATCCATCCACTACAATTGACCTTATTAAACATTCTACATACCTTCAGTATAATCTCTCCTTTCTTAACCAGCATTTTGTCTCCTACTAACCTTTTCTCTAGCATTTAATTCCATAAGTTTACTAATCATATTTAGTTCATATCAGTGAGAACATACAATATTCATCCTTTTGTGTCTCTCCTATTTCAAGGCTCATCAGTGTTTTCATGTGCTTGCCCTGTTCTTTCTTCTTACAAATGAATAGTATTCCATCATATATATATATCACATTTTGTTTATCCACTCATTGGTTGATGGGCACTTAGTTTTTTTCCATCTTTTAGCAATTGTTATTAATGCTGTTATGAACATAGGTGTGCAAATATCTGTTAGCATCCTTGCTTTCAGTCCTTCTGAATATATACTAGTAGCAGGATTGTTGGATCATAAAACAGTTATATATTTAGCTTCCTGAGGAATCACCAAACCATCCTCCACAGAGGCTACACCATTTATGTTCCCAACCACAGTGAAGAAGTGTTCCTATTTCTCCACATCCTCTCCAGTACCTATAGTTTTCTGTGTTTTTTTTTAATAATTGCCATTCTTTAAGGCATGAAATTTTATCTCATTGCAGTTTTGATCTGCATTTTCCTAATAGCTAGTGATGCTGAATGTCTTTTCATGTACTTTTTTTTTTAACTGTACTGACTTTTTGTTTGTTTGTTTGTTTGTTTATTTATTTATTTATTTATTTATTGTGGGTAAAAATCAAAAATTTCACAATACATACCAACATTTGCAAAATGATATATAAATATATATGCATATATGTGCATTTGCTTACAAAAATGTTATTTATATATAATTATAAATATATTTTAAGAGGGGCTTAGATTACCCAAAATAATACATGGAACCCACTGGGATTCCCATGTTGCAACGGATGTAGGCCATTTTAAATCAGCACACACCACTCAGAACTGTGTGGGAGAGAGTGTGGTCTATGGTGTGAACCGTGGTCTGTGGTTGGTGGCAAGGCCCCAGGATGTGTAAGTCCATTGAGGGTGGTGGGCCACACTTGTGGGAGACGTTTTCATGTACTTTTTGGCCATTTGTATTTCTGCTTTGGAAAAAATGTCAATTCAAGTCTTTTGCTATTTTTAAATTAGGTTACTTGTCTTTCTGCAATTGAGTTATGTGATCTCTTTACATAATATGGAAATAAAACCCTTGTTGGATATGTGGTTACCAAAGAAATTCTCCCATTGAGTAGGCTGCCATTTCACTTTAACAAAATTGAAACTCAAAAGTGTTTAATTTTTTTGAGGTACTGGGGCCAGAGATTGAACCCAGGACCTCATATGTGGGAAGCCAGTGCTCAACCACTGAGCCACATCTGCTTCCCAAGGGTGTTTAATTTTGAGGAAGTCCTATTTATCTATTTTTTTCTTTCATTATTCATGGTTTTGGTGTAAGGTTCAAGAAAATGCATACTACAATATCTTAAAGATGTTTCAATTTTTTTCTAGGAGTTCTATGATTCCAGTTTTTATATTTAGGTCCTTTACCTATTTTGAGTTATTTTTTGTATAAAGTGTGAGGTAGGGACCCTTTTCATTCTTTTAGATATGGATATCCAGTTTTCCCAGCACCATTTGTTGAATAGGCTGTTCTGACAAAGCTGGGTTCTTTTGACAGCCTTGTCAAAAATCACTTAACCATAGATGTGTGGGCCTATTTCTGGACTCTTTATTCAATACCATTGGTTAATCTGTCATCCTTATGCCAGTGCATGCAGTTTTTTTTTTTTGTTTTTTGTTTTTGTTTTTTAACCACTGTAATTAAATAATATGTTTTGAAGTTGAAATGAGAGTCCTTCAACTTCATTCTACTTTTTAAAGATATTTTTTTGCTCTTTAGGGCCCCATGTCCTTCCAGATAAATTTGATAATTGGCTTTTCCAATTCTACAAAGAGGCTGTTGAAATTTTTTGGAGGGATTCCATTAAATCTATAGATCAGTTTGAGTACAATTGACATCTTAATGATATTTTGTCTTCCAACCCTGAACATGAAATGTTCTTCAATTAATTGAGTTCTTCTTGGTTTCTTTTAGCATTGTTTTGTAGTCCTCTGTTAAGTTTATTGTTTTGTGGTTCTTTGTTAAGTTTATTCCTAAATATTTGACTCTTTTAGCACTATTGTAAATGGAATTTTCCTCCAGATTTCCTCATTAGTAGTATATAGGAACACCATTGGCTTTTTGCACATTAATCTTGTATCCCACCACCTTGCTGAAATCATCTATTCTAGTAGTTTTGTTGTGGATTTTTCTGGATTTTCTCAGAATACGATCTTATCAGCAAATAGTGAATGTTTTACTTCTTCTTTCCTATTTGGGTGAGTTTTATTTCTTTTCTTGCCTAATTGCTCTAGCTAGAAGTTCTAGCACAATATTGAATAACAGCAGAGATAATGGACATCCTTTTTTTCCTGATCTCCATGGGAAAAATGGTCATTCACCATTCAGTACGTTAGTCATGGGTTTTTCATATATGCACTTTATCATATTGAGAAAGTTTCCTTCTATTCCTATATTTCAGAGTTGTTAATTAAAAAAAAAAAAAGGATATTGTCTTTTGTCAAATGATTTACTGTAGCAATTGAGATGATCATGTGATTTTTCATCTTCAACTTATTAATGTGGTATATTACAATGATTGATTTTCTTATGTTGACTTACCCATGCATACCTGTTAGAAACCTGTATGATCATGGTGTATAATTTTTAATGTGCTTTTAGATTCTCTTAGGGCATATTTTGCTTATGATTTTTGCATATATATTAATTAGAGCAATTGTTCTATAATTTTCTTTTTTCATGATATCTCTCTTTGGCTTTGGTATTAAGGTAATGTTGGCTTCATAGTATGAGTTTGGTAGAATTCATTCCATTTCAAATTTTTGGAAGAGCTTGGGCAATATTGAAATTAGATGGTCTTTGAATGATACTATAATTCAACCCTGAAGCCATCTGGTCCTAGGCCTTACATTTTTGGGAGGTTTTTGACGACTGTTTCAATTTCTTTACTTTTGGTTGGCTTCTTGTGGTCTTTGATTTCTTTTAGATTCAGTTTGGGTTTTTCATTTGTTTCTAGGAATTTCTACATTTCATCAATGCTGTCAAGTTTGTTGCCATACAGTTGTTAATAGTATCCTCATGATATTTTCATTTCTGCTGGGTCAGTGTTAATGTGCCCCTTCTCAATTTTTATTTTATTTATTTGCATCTTCTATCTTTTTTCTTTGTTAGGCTAGCTAAGGATTTTTCAATTTTATTCATCCCAAAGAACCAAATTTTTGTTCTGTTGATACTCTGTTTTGTTTTTCATTCTCCATTTTATTTATTTCTGTCCTAACATTTATTGTTTATTTTCTTCTGCTTGCTTTGGATTGGTTTGCAGTTCTTTTTCTCTTTCCTCCAGGTGTCAAGTTAGGTCTTTAATTTCCAACTTCATTTCATTGTGAGCAGAGAAAGCGCTTTCTATAATTCTAATTTTTAAAAATTCATTAAGGTCTGACTTATGTCCCAGCATAATGTCTATCCTGGAGAAAAAATCATGAGCACTGGAGAAGAAGGTATATCCTGCTCTTTGGCAGTGTAATGCTCAATAAATGTGTTTTAGGTTTCCTTCATTTATCATATTATTCAAGCTCACTGTTTCTTTATTTATCCTGTATTCAGATGTTCTATTCAGTGCTTACAGTAGTGTGTTGAAGTCTCCAACTATTATTGTAGAGACATCTATTTCTCCCTTCAGTTTTGCCAGTGTGTGCATCATGTGTTTTGGGGTACCTAAGTTAGGTGCATAAACATTTATTATTGATATTTCATCTTGGTGAACTGTCCCTTTCATTAATATATAGTGACCTTCTTTATCCCTTATAATGGTTTTATGTTTAAACTCTTTTTGTCTGATATTAGTATCACTACTCCAGATCTTTTTTTAAATTATTATTTGCATGGAATCTCTTTCCAACCTTTCACTTTTAGCCTTATTGTGTTCTAGAATCTAAAGTGAGTCTCTTTAGTCAACAAATAGATGACACACAATTTAACCCATTTTGTCATTCTATATCTTTTAATAGGGAGTTCAATCCATTAACATAGAATGTTATTACTGTAAAGGCATTA
The DNA here is from genome assembly GCA_026826555.1 of Tolypeutes matacus. NCBI lineage: Eukaryota > Metazoa > Chordata > Mammalia > Cingulata > Chlamyphoridae > Tolypeutes > Tolypeutes matacus. Next base: position 950,683 of record JAKSZT010053975.1, on the reverse strand, counting down.
CTTATGTCATCCATTTTATCCCTAGGCTTTCCATTGGCATATCTTAACTATCTTCTTTTAACCATTCCCTACTTATCTTCATTTCTACACTCTTCTCCAAGCCTCTCATCATTGTCTTTTCCTTTCAGACTGTAACACACCTTTTAATATCTCTTCTAGATTCAGACTCATGGTGAAATAGTGTCTAAGTTTTTGTTTATCTGTGAAGACTTTAAACTCACCTTCATTTCTGAAGGATAGTTTTTTTCAGATAAAGAATTCTTGGTTGGAAGTTTTTTCTTTCAGTATTTTACCACTGTCTTTTAATCTCCATGGTTTCTGATGAGAGATCAGCACTTAGACTTATTGAGGCTCTCTTGCAAGTGATACATTTCTTTCCTACTTCTATTCTCATAAACCTCTCTGTCTCTGGCATTTGACATTCTGAGTAGTAGATGTTTCAGAGCAAATCAATTCAAATTTATTCTATTTGGGGTGCATTGTAATTCTTTAATAAAGGTATTCCTGTCTTTCATAATGTTTGGAAATTTTGGGGTCATTATTCCCTTAAATATTCTTTCTGTCCCTTCTCCATTCGCTTCTCCTTTTCAGACACCTATAATGCATTTATTTTTGTGCTTCATGCTAGCATTCAATTCCTGGAAACCCTGTTCCATTTTTTCCATTCTTTCTTCTTACTGTTATTTTGTATTTTCAAATTCAGATGTTCTGTCTTCAAATTCTCTAATTCTATCCTCAACTAATTCAAGTCTGCTATTATATGCCTCTAATATATTTTTAATCTTATTTATTGTGTCTCTCATTCCCATAAGCTCGGTACTTTACAGGTTTTCAAATTATTCTTTATGCTCACACAGTGTCATCTTAATGTCCTTCATCTCATTAGTCATATTTTCCTTCAAATTCTTGAATTGATTAAGTTTGTGTGAACATCATTGATTAGTTGCCTTTACTCCCCTGTCTCATCTGGATTGTTCCTTGTCTTTGCCATATCTTCTTGTTTCTTAGTATATCTTGTTATTTTTTGTTGATATCTAGGCATCTGATTGTGTTGGTGATTTTACTTTTGATCAATTACACTTTCTTGCCAGTGGTTTTATTTCACAGCTCTTCTTTGATTTCTGGTTCATTTTTTCCTAAAACTTTAAGGCTATCCTGTTTAAGCTATCAAAACAGGGGCAGGCAGCCACTAATGGGGCATAAACCAGATCTAAGTGACTGGGAAAGAAGGAGGGGAGGCAAGTCTTGTATTTCTTCACTTTCCTTACTGGCCATCATATTGTGGTCTTTGGCAAACATTTCCACTGTGATGAATCCTTCAATTTCCACTGACTCCTGAGCCAGAGATTCAAAACTTGCTTAAACTCACTGACAGAATCCACTCTCAGGCCTCTGCAGCAGCCTCCCTCAGCCCTAGGGGGAATATGTTCTTTCCCCTCTCTGTTGACTGCTCTGCTGCAGATTTTATGGAGGCTGCTCACCTCAAGCAGAGATGGTTGCCATTCAGAGCTGTGGGGTCAGCAACTCAGTTTTCCTTTTGGCCTCTTAGTCTCTCCATCTCCAGTCCTTCTTGGATGATGCATGCAGGACTCTCCTCTTTTGCAGGTCCCCAAAGTAGCACCCTGGATGACTTCTATGCTTTCCCCCTATTTTGTGAGAGCTTCACCCTTTATCAGCTACTCTGATGTCATCTTCCAAGAGCTTCCACCATTGATTCCTGTTGCTTGGGTTTCACTTTTACCAAAAACTCTAATTTCTATTAATTCCAGGCCTTTGGGAAGAATGAGATGACATTAATTTTTTAAATCCTTTCCATTGCTCTTTGCTATATTTAAAGGGGGTATGTCTCATTTTCATATTTATGAGGATTCTGTATACATGAGACCCTTCTATTATATCTTTCCTCATGAATATGGATTTACTATTTTGTCCCCAACCAATCAGAACTGGAGGCCAGATTGAAACAAATATTCTCCTGGGGTTCATTAATGACAGATAATCATATAGTCCCAGCATCTGTTATGGGAGGCATTTAAATCTAAATTCTCACCACCAATGAATGTTCCATTTTTTCAGGATATATGGGATAGATGATTAATCGTCCCCTATGAATCTCCTTCAGTAAATTTAAATTATTGCTCCAGGACCATTTACATAAATGTGTGTACCACCAAGTAGGGAGATAAGCAACTCCAATCAATAAATAATAATCACATTAGAAAATAATGCAGGAGGAAATACCCTCTCTCGCCATGGTGAAACCAGACATCACCACTATTATTATTATTTGTAATGTTATTATTGGTAATAATTCATGCCAAGGTGTGGGGGAAGCAGCATAAACCAAGGAAAGGCCTGTTAGATGCAGATCTACACCATTCTATTGACTTTTTCTCTTTTTAAAAAAATTTTTGTTCTGAGTGCTTTCATTGGTTTGCAATCCAGAGGCTGAAACCCTCCAAATAAGTCATTCTTTCACAAATATGTCAAATACTGAGGGCCACATGCCATCAAATTTGGCTAATACAAGCCCTGTAGTACAAAGAGCTTGCTGAAGAGTCCTCTTCAGTTGAACAAACAATTGAGGCAAATGCCCCATAGTAATTGGATAACTTGGAGGAGCTGACTACAGGCTAATGCTGGAGTTCCAACCTCAGTCACAAGTATTTTAGTTACCAAACAACCTGACACTTTATTAGCAACATGCACCCAAATCAGGTCATATGATTTAAAACCAATTTACAGGAGGCGGCTAAGATGGCGTTAGTGTAGGAAGGCGCACACTGCAAGCTCCCAGAGCAAGGCAGATTGGGGACGGAGTCCTGCCCGGGGGTCTGTGCTATGCACGCGTGGAGTGAGAGGCCTGGGACATCTATCTGCACGGATCTGCGGCGTGGACCGAACGGTGGAGATTCATGAGTTTTGAGGCTGCCGGTGGAGGTTGGCACAGGCGGCTGAGCCCCACGGTTAGGGAAAAAAAATAATAAAACGGCCATTTTGAGCTGCAGGCGGGGTGAAAAAGTTTTATTTTCTGGGGATCTGGCTGCCAGGCGCCCCTTGGACCTTGTGTGAACAGAGCAAACGAGCTAATCAGCACCCAGTGAACCGGAGGGGGGATTTTGGTCGGGCAACGCAGCTGATTTCCCTAGCCACCCAGGGATAAGACCCAGGCCGCTGCGGAGCCAGGAGGAAGGGACACTTCCCAAAAAAGGGAGGGTTCGGTTGGAAGACAGGGAAGGGTATTTTATATTTTTAGACATTGATCTGGCTGCCTGCAACACCCCATAGCTTTGGGGAACAGATAAGCTGACCTGAAGCACCATTAGGCTGAGAACAGACTCGAATCTGCACTCAAACTGATTTACCGAGCAGCCCGGTGACGCTGGAGCTCCGCGCCAGAAGGGGCGGAATCTGCACTCCTCACTGACTAACATCAGAGCTTCAGCTAACCTGGGGAGTCAGGAAAGTGGGACGTGCTTGATTAATTTCCACGGGCCCAGCAAGGGTCCCTTCCTTAAGGGGGTTGGTCTAGAGGAGGAATTATTTTGGGTCCTGCATTTGGCTAAAAAAAAAAAAAAAATTAAAAAAAAAAAAATGAGGTCACCTCAACAAATGAAAAATAAATTCTTTTTAATTTAGTTTAATAGCTAAAAGCTGCTTCAGGACCTGCATATAGAACCCTGAGGGGAAACTCATTGATAAACACAAGTAGGCAGGAAGGATCCACGTGGACACTAGGGGAATCATTGACCCCCCTTAGCTCTGTTTGACTGCTTGCCTGTGTGGATCTTTGGTTTCTCTCTGTTAATTTCTGGTCTATTGCTATTATTCCCATTTTCCTCCCCCCTTCCTTTTTCCTTCTATTTTTTTTTTTTAAATAGGTGCTGCCAGCTGGTCGCTTATTTGCTGGGCTTCTTATTCAGTAATTTCCCACTAGCTGTATATATTGATTCTGTATTACAAACTATCGCTTATCCTTCCTGCATCTTTCTGCATTCTGTTTTCTGTTGTAGCTCGTAGAGACAACATTTTTTCATAGGCCCACAACTTACGGGTGTCAATTTCTATCCCAACTATTTTGTTTTCTTCTTCTTCTTTTTAATTTTTTTTTTTTAATTACTATTAACTTTTTCCTTTCAGACCTTTCTCTACTATTTCTCTCCCTTCTCATACTTCTGGCCTTCTAAATCACTATATATATATATTCCTCCATTTGTTTTCCCAGTCCATTGTAGGAACTCCATATTTTTTCCTAGTACTCTACACTGCCTACACAAGTTAAATATTCATCTCATTAAGTCTCATTTTGCCCCTCTTCTAACTTTTATCAATATTTCTATTATCCTTCTCCCTTCCTTAGATCTTTTGATTCCTCTGGCCCTAACATTTTGCCTTCAAGGGAACATAGAAAGAAGCAAGGAAAGAAAATAAGAAGAAAAACTGCCAAAGAGAAAACTTAACTCACACGCAGAATCAACAGCTAAATAAAATTCTAGAGCATAGAGAAAAGCTAATCAACTGAACAAACCCATCAAGATAATTTGATGACCAGAGGGCAACAGAAACATACAAATGACTCCAAGAAACTGGAAAACATGGACCACTCCAGTGCACAAAATAAAAACCAGGAAGCAATGCAGTGCATTGAACAACTAATCAAAGCTATCCAAACAAATATCATGGACCAACTTAAAGAACTGAAGGAAGAGAT
>JAKSZT010053975.1:918790-945572 GCA_026826555.1 Tolypeutes matacus | reverse complement strand
GCCTGCATCTGCAGGCAGGATCATCCCACCCACCATATCCATGGGATATAAGCCCTCTCTCACTTGGAGTTGGAGTGGACATCACCATCCCAGTCCCCTCAGGATTGGGGGAAGAACTATGGACTAGAGTGGACTTGATGGTATTCTCTTGTTCACATATGGTGATTCTAGCAATGCAAGAAATTATAACAATGAGGTGGAGCCAGTGGCCACTTGACACTTTTGGGATAGGGAGGGGACGAGCAGTTGAAATACAGTGGCTTCTTTGGGAGTTGGAGGTTTTTCTGAGTACTGCTGTGGCAAGGGATATAGGCCATTTTAAATCAGCACACACCACTCAGAACTGAGTGGGAGAGAGTGTGGTCTACAGTGTGAACTGTGGTCTATGGTTGGTGGCAAGGCTCCAGGATGTGTAAGTTCATTGAGGGTGGTGGGCCACACTGTGGGAGATGTTTGTGTGGGATGTGGTGGGAGTTGTGGGAGGTGGGCAACATGGGAATCCCAGTGGGTTCCGTGTAATATTTTGGGTAATCTAAGCACCTCTTTAAGTATATGTATATATATATATATATATATATATATATATATATATATATATAAACAACATTTTTGTAAGCAAAAAAAAAAAAAAAAGTTTTCATAAACATAAAATGCTTAGTTTAATTGTAATTGGGTATAAGCTTAAAGGTGGATGTGGCGGAGACTATATAAAGCCCATTTAAAGATATTTAAAGGGCCCGGATTACAAAGTATTTGACCTCATCTTGAACTTTCAGTTTCACAATGATTGTGAAATTGACAGATGGAGCAAGGTTTTATACCAACCTTACTTCTTAATTAACATTATTTTTTTTTTTTCCTAAAGTCAAACCTCTCATCTGTAGCTTATTGCAAGCTCTTTCAGGGAAGCAACAGAGTAACATAATGTAACTGAGCAAGAAACTTGATTGTTTTTGTGGCATGTCACTTATTATAAAGAAGAACTGAAATTATAACTAAAAAAAAACAAAAAACAAAAAAACCTATTTACAACAGATTCCTTCTTATCACTTACCTAGCAAAACCTTAAACTGTTGGGAGCTTTTATAATCAGCTACCATTAATTGGGGCTTAAATTGTACTGATTGGGTCCTGGCTTTTTGTTCAAATTACAACAGTATCAACTCTGCTAGCAATGCACTGGCAAAACTCCTTGATTTAATAGATATTTGCAAGCCAGACTCTTGGCCTAATGTTGCCTTCAAATTCTACAAGCAGTTAGAGGTCTGAAGCTGCAGGCCTGGGCTTCAGCACCTAAAGCTATAAGCCCAGAGGCCTCTGGAGGTGTCCAGAGACCTCAGTGCTGCCACTGGTAGTGGCAGGCCTGAGGAGAAGAGGCAGAGGCAACATGTTCTCTATCAAAGTGCCCAGATCCATGTTTAGATCCTATCTCCTGCTGCTGCCCCAGACTGATGAGAAATTTAATTCAGAATCAAAATTTTAAAAACTGGAACCAATCCTTTTGCCATTGCAACAGACAAAAGTCAATATGATTTGTGGGGAAAACTGATATGCAATAACTTAAAATTTTCCTTTATTCTTAACACTTTGTAATGAAGAACATTCTTATACTATTAACCATGGTCATGATCCACCACCAAAAGCACTATATTATAAAGTCCCTACATTATTCACTAGCTTCCTTGCAATTGAAATATTACATCCACAGTCTCCCTCTTTCAGCTACAATCACAGTTATAAACCAGCAGCTTTAGGTATACTCACTATAATGTATTATCATCAATTTTATTCATTTCCACACATTTACAATAAACATTATTAAAAATTCTACATGCATTAAGCATCTGCTCTCATTCCATACTACATTCTATTTCCTGGGGGGGTGGTATAAATGGTATGGGAATTTTCTTTTTGGAGTAATAAAAACATTCTAAAATTGAGGTGGTGACAGCACAACTCTTATGAATATGAGAACCACTGAGGGTACATTTTGAATGGATTTTACAAATCACGGGACTGTATAACACAATGAATCCTTTGGTGCATGATGGACTGTGGTTAACTGAACAAATATGAGAACATTCTCTCATGAACTATAGCAAGTATATAATACTAATACAGAGTGTCAGCAACCGGGTAGGTTGAGGGAAAAATACACCTAATGTAATATACTGGCTATAGGTAATAGTAGTGTTTTATGATGCTCTTTCACAGTTTGTAACAATTGTTTCACAACAATGCCAGGAGTTGGTGTTAAGGTAATGTATGAGAAAACTGTATGATGAAATGCCTGTTTGTTTTGTAAGTTCATAACCTTTACTGTACACTTATTGTTCATAGATGCTCATGTTTGAATGACAAACTTCAATTTAAAAAGAGTTTTAATTGTAATGACAGATACAGGCCATTATTATCCTGCCATAATCTACAGAATTAAGTGGGAGAGAGTGTAAACTACAATGTAAATATAATCCATGCTCAGTGGCAATGTTCCAAAATGAGTTCATCAGTTGCAATGAATGTACCACATTAATGAAAGAAATTATTAATGTGGGGAAAGGGGGAAGGTGTGGGGAGTGGGACATATGGGGACCCCTTAATTTTTTTAATGTAACATTTTATGTAAACCATCTTTTAGAAAAAATAAAAAATATATTTAAAAAAGAAAAAGTTTTAACCTTTCCTTTATTCCAGATGATCTCATGCCTTACAAAAATTCCATTACAAAAAATTTCTTGCTGAACATGTCACTTTAACATGTATTGAGCAAATTGTCACAGTAATGACCACAAAAAAGCAGAGTCTTAGGCCCCAAGCAGAAACTGAAATTTAATCAAACAGAATTTATTTATTTTAAATATTTCAGGATAGTCAGATTTTGCTTTGATAATTAGGTCCCAAAATTCCCCCCAAAATATACCTTACAATAGCTCATTATTCCCAGCCAACAGACCTGCAGCTACTCTTTACATTTGAATATTTTGAAAAAAAACTACCACAATTCAGCCAACAAAATAAATGGACTCCCATCAGGAGTTGGAGGAGGTGGTGAACCTGGTGGTTGCAACAGCTAAAAAACTCTTGTTTGAAACTTACACAGATTGGGACAGAGAAATCAAGACAATGGGTGATTCTGGATGGAATATTTCTTCCATTAAGAGGGTTATGTGATATCTACTTGCATTCCACAAGACCTAAAGATTTTTTCCCATTCTTTTGTTGGAAGAAGGGTGCCATTGTTGTTCTGGAACCATCTTAGAGGCAGTGACTTGTTGAGAATAGCCCTCATAAAAGATGTGTTGCAGCGGTGAAAAATAGATCAAAGGACCTGTAATGCAATAACTAGAAGTCATCCACAGAGACATGATGCTAACAAATTGGATTTGGGTAAGACCTTGCCTAATAACTAAGAATTAGAGGTGGCATTTGTAACACTTAAGCAACTATGTGTTAATGCATTTTTTGAAGAAACTGAAGAAGCATGTGTATCTTCATTGGAAAGAACTCAGTGGTTAGAATACATAAGGGCATTCCTTAAACATTTTATTTGAACTGATAATTAGAATTATATTTGATAAATATGTGTCCCAGAGACTTAAATCTTTGGTCTGTCCATGTGCCAGTTGAATTTCAGCAGAGTTGCAACACCTACTCTCCAGTTCACTGGATTCACCCAGGACAACCATAAAGGAGATAATGATGGACAATACCCATCCCAAGGAACAGAGAGTGTCTGTAACTGCAAGCAAGATAATTCCATTTATCTGCCTTATGGGATCTAAGCTCCCTCTCAATTAGGAGCAGAGTAGGCATCACCATCCCAAATACTCAAGATTGAGGAATGAACAATGGGCTAAAGTAGAATCATTATTATTCTACTATAGACTTATTATTATTGTAGCAATGGAAGAGCTCTTATCATTGATGTAAAGGCAGTGGCCAAAAGAGGTTCTGAGGGATGGGAGAGGGAAGGATAGGTGTAATATGGGGGCATTTTGGGGGCATTGAAGTTGTCCTGCATGATATTGCAGTGACAGATACAAGCCATTGTATATTTTGTCATAACCTACAAAATTATGCAGGACAGAGTGTACACTATAATGTAGACTAGTCCATGGTTAGTAGCAATACTTCAATATATGTTCATCAATTGTAACAAATGTACCACACTAATGAATGATGTTGTTAATGTGGGAAAGTTTGGGAGGGGGAGAGGTGGGGCATATGGGAATATCTTCTATTTTTTATGTAACATTTATGTAACCTAATGATTCTTTGAAAATAAAAAAATTATTTAAAAAAGGAAACACATCAAGGTCCTTATTCCTTGATGATGGTTGTGTGGCCATCCCAGCTTGGACATTGAACCTCCAGACATCTTTCACTGGAGAAAGAAATAAACTTGTACTTTTTAAAAGGGAAAAACATTCAATAGTACTTCTGTACATGTAGGACAGCAAATATTTCTCTGTAATCCTACAAGAGGAGGAGGGAAGAGATTTGAGTTATTTCATACTTTCTCTTATTCAAGTGATGCTGGATCCCTATTTTAGGACAATTACTATATTTCAGTGTCTGGTACAGAAGGAATGGCTCATGGCTACCTATCAGTTCCTGGACTATTAGAGAAATTAGAAAGAGTCTCCCTTATTTTTGCTATTCTAGATGCCACATGGCAATTTTTAGGATAATATCAAGTGTTGTTGGAGTTCTCTGAAACTTCCTTAGGGTCTTTTAGGACAGTACCCACATCTCACCATTTAGCACATTCCTATTCAACTGACCTCACCAGTGAGTAACACAAGCATAGAATTTGCTATAAGTGAAAATATCCAATTGGGTGGTTAAAAGCACTTAAAATTCCTCTTGGTTTGGGACTGATCTCTTCAATCACACCCTTTTCCATATCCTTTTATCAAGCCTTATCTGCAGAAAGCCTCTGTGAAGTCTTTTAAATGGACAAAGAAAAGCTGCAGCTCCATACTAAGAGGACTGCCAACCTCCTTCAAGAATGGACTCATCGGGGGCCAAGATGGCATTAGTGTAGGAAGGCACACACACTGCAAGCTCCCAGAGCAAGGCGGATTGTGGACAGGGTCCTGCCCGGGGTCTGTGATATGCACGCATGGAATGAGAAGCTTGGGACATCTATCTGTGCAGATCAATGGCGTGGATGGAACGGTAGGGATTCGTGAGTTTTAAGCCTGCCAGTGGAGGTTGTCACAGACGGCTGAGCCCTGCGGTTAGGGAGAAAAAAAAATAAAATGGCCAGTTGGAGCCGTGAGCGGGTCCAGAAAGTTTTATTTTCTGGGGATTTGGCTGCCTGGAGCCCCTTGGACCTTGGGTGAACAGAACAGCCGGAGTGAATCGGCACCCGGCAGAAGGGAGGGGTGATTCTGTTCAGAGGAGGGAGGTGATTTGCCTAGCTGCCCAGGGATAAACCCCTGGCCGCCGTGGAGCAAGGAAGAGGGGACACTCTCCAAAAGAGGGAGGGTTCTGTTGGAGGACAGGGAAGGCAATTTTTTTCTTTTTCTTTTTTTTTTTTTTGCCATCTATCTGGCTGCCTGGACAGTCCCATAGCTTTGGGGAGCAGATAAGCCGACCTGAAGCAGCATCAGGCTGAGAGGAGAGGCAAATCTGCAGAGTCAAACTGATTTACATAGCAACCCGGTGACTCTGGTGCTCAGCTTCAGAAGGAGTGGAGTCAGCCGTCTTTAGCACTCTGCACTGACTAACATCAGAGCTACAGCTACCCTGGGGAGTCCAGGAAGTGGGATGTGCTTGATTAATTTCCTTGAGCCCAGCTAGGGTCCCTTCCGTAGGGGGTTCTATAGGAGTAATTAATTTGGGTCCTGTATTTGGCCAAAAAATAAAAGAAAGTGAGAAGGTCACTTCAATAAATGAAAAATAAATTCTTTTTAATTTAGTTTAATAGCTAAAAGCTGTTTCAGGACCTGCATATAGAACCCTGCGGGGAAACTGATTGACAAACACAAGCAGGCAGAGAGGATCCACGTGGACCCTAGGGGAATCATTGACCCTCCTTAGCTCTGTTTGACTGCTTGCCTGTGTGGTTCTTTGGTTTTTCTCTGTTTATTTCTGGTCTCTTGCTTTTCTTTCCTCTTTCCTCCCCCCTTTATTCTTTCTTTCATTTTTTTAAATTAGATGCTGCTAGCTTGTCACTTCTTTGCTGTGCTTCTCCTTCAGTAATTTCCCACTCACTGTCTATATTGATTTTATATTCCAAACTATCGCTTATCCTTCCTTCATCTTTCTGCCTTCTGCTTTCTGTTGTGGCTCTTAGATACAACATTTTTTCATAGGCCCACAACTTAAGGGTGTCAATTTCTACTCCATCTATTTTGTTTTCTTCTTTTTTTTTTTTTTTATTAGTATTAACTTTTTCCTTTCAGCCCTTTCTTTACTATTTCTCTCCATCCTCATAATTCTAGCCTTCTAAATCACTATATATATATATTCCTCCATTTGTTTTCCCGGTCCAATGTAGGAACTCCAATTATTTTCCTATTACTCTACACTGCCTACACAAGTTAAATATTCATCTCATTAAGACTCATTTGGCCCCTCTTCTAACTTTTATTAATATTGCTATTATCCTTCTGCCTTCCTTACATCTTTGATTCCTCTGGCCCTAATCTTTTGCCTTCAAGGAAACATAGAAAGGAGCAAGGAAGTAAAATAAGAAGAAAAAGTGCCAAAGAGAAAATTTAACTCACACGCAGAACCACCAGCTAAATAAAACTCTAGAGCATAGAGAAAAGCTAATGAACTGAACAAACCCATCAAGATAATATTATGACCAGAGGGCAACAAAAACGTACAAATGACTCTGAGAAACAGGAAAACATGGACAAGTCCAATGAACAAAATAAAAACCAGGAAGGGGTGCAGAACATCGAACAACCAATCAAAGCTATCCAAACAAATATCATGGACCAACTTAAAGAAGTGAAGGAAGAGATTAAGGATATAAAGAAGACACTGGGAGAACATACTGAAGAAATAGCAAACATGCCTAAAAAGGTAATGGATATGATGGTCAACAATGGCACAAGCCAAGAAATGAAAAAGACGCTGGATTCACATAACAGCAGATTTGAACAGGCAGAGGAAAGAATTAGTGATATGGAAGACAATACAGATGAAATCAAAGAGATAGTAGAACAGATAGACAAAAAGATAGAAAAAAATCCAGCATGGATTCAGGGAATTAACCGATAACACAAAACGCACAAATATACGCATTATGGGCATCCCAGAAGTAGAAGAGAAGGGAAAGGGAACACAAGGAGTGTTGAAGGAAATAATGGCTGAAAACTTCCCAACCCTATTGAGAGAGATGGATGTGCAGATCCAGGAAGCACAGAGCACCCCAAATTGTATAAATCCTAACAGGCCACAAGAAATATACTTGTCAAAATGACCAATGCTCAAGACAAAGAGAAAGCACTCAAGGCAGCAAAAGAAAAGAGAACAATCACATACAAGGGAAGCACAATAAGATTAAGTGCTGATTTCTCAGCTGAAACCATGGAGGCAAGAAGACAGTGGTATGACATAGTCAAAATACTAAAAGTAAAAAACTCCAGCCACAAATTCTCTATCCAGCAAAACTGGCATTCGAAAATGATGAAGAGTTAAAAATAATCACAGATAATCAGAAATTAAGAATAAGAAACCAGCACTTCAAGAAATACTAAAGGAATCTCTACAAGTTGAAAGGAAAAAACAAGGGAGAGAGAGTAGGAGGAGAGTTTAAAAACAACTGAAAAGACAAAAAGAGAAATAAAACAGCATATGACATACATTAACCCAAAGAAAAAATGGCTGAAGTAAGAAATCCATTACGAGTAATAACACTGAATGTTAATGGATTAAATCAAGAGACACAGATTGGCAGAATGGATAAGAAAATATGATCCATCTATATGCTGTCTACAAGAAACCCACCTTTGACCCAGGGATTCTAGGAGACTGAACGTGAATAGCTAGAAAACCATTTTACAAGCTATCAATAGCCAAAAAAGGGCAGGAGTAGCTATTCTAATATCAGACAAAATAGACTTTAAATGCAAAACTACAGTAAGAGACAAAGATGGACACTACATATTAGTAAAAGGAGTAATCTCTCAAGAAGAGAGAACAATCATCAACATTTACGACCTAATCAGGGTGCCTCAAAATACGTGCGGCAAAATCTGGAAAAATTAAGAGGAGAAATAAATGCCTCTACAATTATAGCAGGGGACTTCATCACATCACTATCATCATTAGACAGAACATCTAGACAGAGAATCAATCAAGAAACAAAGGCACTCAAAAATACATTAGAAGACCTGGAATTAAAAGACATATACAGAACACTACATCCAAATACAGCAGTATTTACATTCTTCTCGAGTGAACATGGAACATACTCCAAAATAGACCACATGCTAGGCCACAGAATAACTCACAATGAATTCAGAAAGATTGAAATTATACAAAGTAATTTCTCTGACCACAACGGAATGAAATTGGAAATCACTAAGGGCCAGAGAAACAGGCTAGGCACAAGGATGTGGAAGTTAAATAACACACACTTAGACAAATAGTAGGGCAAAGAGGAAATCTCAAAAGAAATCAGTAACTACCTTGAAACTAATTAAAACAACAACGCAACTAATCAAAACCTATGGGATGCAGCGAAAACAGTCCTGAGAGGGAAATTCATAGCCATAAATTCATTTATTAAAAAAGAAGAAAGAGCTAAAACTGAAGACCTAGCTGTACACTTGGAGGAATTGGAAAAACAACAACAAACTAAGCCTAAAGGAAGTAGAAAGAAGGAAATAAGAAAGATTAGAGCAGTACAAAATGAAATAGAGAATAAGAAAGCACTGGAAACAATAAACAAAACCAAAAGCTGGTTCTTTGAGAATATCAATAAAATTGACAAACCCTTAGCCAGACTAACAAAGAAAAAGAGAGAACAGATGCACATACATAAAATAAGGAACGAGCAAGGGGATATCACTATTGACCCCACAGAAATAAAGAGTAACATAAGAGGATACCTTGAAAAATTATATGCCAACAAGAATGATAATTTAGAGGAAATGGACAAGTTTCTAGAAACTCACAAACAGCTGACATTGATGAAAGAAGAAATAGATGAACTCAACAGTCCAATTACAAGTAAAGAGATAGACTCCATCATCAAAAACCTCCCAACTAAGAAGACTCCAGGACCAGATGGCTTCACAACTGAATTCTACCAAACATTCCGGAAAGAGCTAACACCAATTCTACTTAAGATCTTCCAAAAAATAGAACTAGAAAGAATATTGCCTAACTCTTTCTATGATGCCAACATTACCTTAATACCAAAACCAAATAAAGATACCACAAGAAAGGAAAATTACAGACCAATTTCTCTAATGAAACTTGGTGCTAAAATCCTCAACAAAATACTTGCTAATCACATTCAACAACATATCAAAAGGATTATACACCATGACCAAGTGGGTTTCATCCTGGGTATGCAAGGATGGTTCAATATAAGAAAATCAATCAATGTGATACACCACATAAACAGATTGAAAGAAAAAAATCACATGATCATCTCTATAGATGCAGAAAAAGCATTCAACAAAATACAGCACTCTTTCCTCAGAAAAACACTACAAAAGATAGGAATAGACGGAAACTTTCTGAATATGATAAAGGGTATATATGAAAAACCCAAAGCTAACATCATTTGCAACAGTGAAATCCTAAAAGCCTTCCCTCTGAGATTGGGAACTAGACAAGGATGCCCACAATCACCACTCCTATTTAACATTGTCTTAGAAGTACTTGCACGAGCACTGAGAGAAGAAAAGAACATAAAAGGCATCCAGATTGGAAAAAAAGAAGTAAAAATTTCATTATTTGCAGATGACATGATCCTATACATAGAAAGCCCTGAGAAATCTACAAAAAGGCTTCTAGAAATTATAAAGGAATTCAGTAATGTTGCAGGCTATAAGGTCAATGCTCAAAAATCAGTAGCATTTCTATACACCAATAGTGAGCAATCTGGGGAGGCAATCAGGAAAAAAATACCATTTACAATAGTAACTAAAAGAATCAAATACCTAGGAATAAATTTAACTAAAGATGTAAAGGACTTATATACAGAAAACTACACAACACTGTTAAAGGAAATCAAAGAAGACTTAAATAAATGGAAAAATATTCCCTGTCCATGGATAGGAAGAATAAACATCATCAAGATGTCTATCCTACGCAAACTAATCTACAGATTTAATGCAATCCCAATAAAAGTCAACACTATATTTTAATGAACTGGAAAAACTAGCCACAAAATGTATTTGGAGATGTAAGAGGCACCGAATTGCCAAAGACATATTGAAAAAGAAAAATGAAGTTGGAGGTATAACACTACCAGACTTTAAATCATACTACAAAGCTACAATGATCAAAACTGTGTGGTATTGGCACAAGGAGAGACCTACTGACCAATGGAACCGAATTGAGAGTTCTGATATAGATCGTCAATATACAGTTATCTGATATTTGACAAGGCCATGAAGCCCACTCAGTTGGGAGAGAATGGCTTCTTTAACAAGTGGTGCTTGGAGAACTGGATATCCATATCCAAAAGAATGACAGAAGAATACCATCTCATACCTTATACAAAAATCAACTCAAGATGGATCAAAGATCTAAATATAAGAGTCAAAACCATAAAGACCTTGGAAGATAATGTAGGGAAGCATCTACAGGACCTTGTAATAGGAAATGGTTTCATGAACTTCACAGCCAAAGCATGAGCAGCAAGAGAAAAAATAGATAAATGAGATCTCATCAAAATTAAAAACTTCTGCACTTCAAAGGATGTTATGAAGAAAATAAAAAGGCAGCCTACCCAATGGGCAAAAATATTTGGCAACCATATATCTCATAGGAGCCTAATATGCTGCATATATAAAGAAATCCTAGAGCCAGAAAATAAAAGAACAAACAACCCATTTAAAAAATGGGCAAGTGACCTGAAAAGACACTTCTTCAAGGAAGAAATACAAATGGCTAAAAAGCTCATGAAAAAATGCTCAACATCGCTTGTTATCAGGGAAATGCAAATCAAAACTACAATGAGATACCATCTTACACCCATCACAATGGCAGCTATCAAAAAAGCAGGAGACACTAAATGTTGGAGAGGATGTGAAGGAATAGGAACCCTCATCCACTGCTGGTGGGACTGTGGTATGGTCCAGCCACTGTGGAGGACAGTTTGGCAGTTCCTCAGAAAACTAACAATACATCTTCCATATGATCCAGCAATTCCACTGCTGGGTATATACCCAGAAGAACTAAAACCAAAGACACAAACAGATATATGCACACCAATGTTCATAGCAGCATTGTTCACCATTGCCAAAAGTTGGAATCAGCCCGGTGCCCATCAACAGATGAATGGATAAGCAAAATGTGATACATACATACAATGGAATATTACTCAGCTGTAAGAAGGAACAAAGTGCTAACACATGGAATAACATGGATGAATCTTGAAGACCTTATGTTGAGTGAAGCAAGCCAGGCACTGAAGGATGAACAGTATATGACCTCACT
The DNA here is from genome assembly GCA_026826555.1 of Tolypeutes matacus. Classification (NCBI taxonomy): domain Eukaryota; kingdom Metazoa; phylum Chordata; class Mammalia; order Cingulata; family Chlamyphoridae; genus Tolypeutes; species Tolypeutes matacus. The sequence goes on along the minus strand of JAKSZT010053975.1, from coordinate 933,929 downwards.
GATCTGAACTGAGGAAAGTGAGCAGTCTCTGAGAACCATTGTCTGAAAGATAGGTTAACAAAGGAGAGTAAGAGAAGAGCAGGCTTTGAGCCATCACCCATATGGACATAATCTATGGTAAAGGGATAGAGTGTGGTTGCATATTGGGGGATGGGGCAGATGAGTGGTGGTGTTCCTGGGTTTGGTGGTGCAGCACTGGTGGGTGGGTGGATTAGGAAGGGCAGGTTCAAATCCCCAGGGCATGTTACTGTGAATCTTGACATTCCATGGGTCGGGAGAGGGTGGTATCATGGGCCCTGGGGGGCTGGGGAGAAGGAAACACTCAAGATCTAATGGGGTGTTTGGTGGTCATGGGGAAAGTTTTCCATTACCTTACAGTAATGGACACAGGGCATGGTAAATATCATCAAAATTATTAAACTGTATCATCTAAATTGTAAACTATACTGTAAATCATTGACAATGTTCAGTTGCTATATTTTGCTATCTGTATAACAGTTATAACAATGCTAACATCCAAAAAAAAGGGGGGGGTTAATGTGGGGTAGGGAAGGGGCGGTGGTTTGGTATCTGGGAGTCTCCGGCACTCCATGTGTGACTTTGCTGTGACCTAAAACTTCTTTGGAAATTAAATGAAAAATTGGGAGACAATGGGGATTGAGAGGGGGAAGGTGTCATGGCACACCAGACATCCGATAACACAGTGATAAAAGGAAGGAAAGAAAAGAAAACAGAAATGAAAAAAAAAGAATATATATATATATATATATATATATATATATATATTTTTAGAGGCATTTCCTTTGCTTTTTTGCCCAATTTTTGAATGTCCCAATCAGCTAATTATATTTTATTTTGTTTTGTTTTTTGTTTGATTATTTGCTTTTTTTCCTTCTCTCTTTTTTTTTACCCCCTGAGTTTCCTTATGTTTGTCTCTCGCATGTAAGCTTATCATAGTTGTTTCTTTTTCCTAGTATGTGTATTTGATTATTTTATGGACTACATATTCATGGAGGATTTGGATCACAAAAGGTTACAATGGGTACTGCAGGGGATTATTGGTGGGGGGTGTCTGGGAGGGGGGTTTCATGAGATTTAGTTCATCCGAATATACATGAAAGATATACAAAATCGTTCAAAAGATCAAAAGATGGGGCATGGTCACGATGGGTGGACAATCACACAATAAATGAGGGAATCTGAATTCCTAGCCTGGAGAGCTCTGCCACAGTCTCCAAGGGAGCAGCAATAGTCCTCTGAATGCAGGGACCGTGTCTGTCAAAAGAGGATGACCCACTGATGTGTTCTTTTTATTGATGACTACCCTTGTGAGTCTTTGCTCTTGTAACTGAGACTTAGCCTGCAATTGTGGGGTGCCTATGGGTTGCCACCTGAGAGCCTCCTTGTTGCTCAAATGTGGCCTCTCTCTAAGCCAAACTCAGCATATGATTGCATTACCTTCCCCCAACGTGGGACATGACTCCCGGGGATGAGCCTCCCTGGCAATGAGGGATTAATACCAAGTGCCAACTGGCAACACAACTGGAAAAAGACCTTGAATTAAAGGGGGAAAATGTAAAGACAAATGAGTTCAAGTGGCTAAGAGACTTCAAAGAGAGTCAGGAGGTCATCCCAGAGGTAACTCTTACGCACACCTCAGTAGGAGCTCATAGAGCATCTAAGTGCCTATCACCCCACACAGAGGGGCTCCTGAGAGCTCTGGAGACACCCAGGTCCTATATAAATGGGGTTAGACCCAGAGACTGATGCCTTATCAGTGGGCTCTATTTTGGAATCTGTGCTCCTGAGAGTGACAGAATTGGACTCAAATAAGTCCTCCCTGCACATGGTTCACCAGTCCCTTCTATTCAAACCTATACGTGATGCTGAAGTTTTTAGATATACTTCCAGAGACTGGAGCCTCTTGCCTACCCATGTTCCAGGTGTGCATGGAATCTCGGTGGACCTGCAACTCCTACCCTACAGCTCAATGGACTCATCCAAGTCACCTGGCGAGGAGACAACTATGGGCAATGGCCATCCCAGGGAATGGAGAGGGCTTGCTTCTGTAGGCAGGATCATCCCACCCACCATATCCATGGGATATAAGCCCTCTCTCACTTGGAGCTGGAGTGGACATCACCATCCCAGCCCCCTCAGGATTAGGGGAAGAAGTATGGACTAGAGTGGACTTGATGGTATTCTGTTGTTCACATATGGTGACTCTAGCAATGGAAGAAATTATAACAATGAGGTAGAGCCAGTGGCCACTTGACACTTTTGAGGCAGGGAGGGGATGAGCAGTTGAAATACAGGGGCTTCTTTGGGATTTGGAGTTTGTCCTGAGTTGTGGCAACGGATATAGGCAATTTTAAATCAGCACACACCACTCAGAACTGTGTGGGAGAGAATGTGGTCTACGATGTGAACTGTGGTCTATGGTTGGTGGCAAAGCCCTAGGATGTGTAAGTCCATTGAGGGTAGTGGGCCACACTTGTGGGAGATGTTTGTGTGGGATGTGGTGGGAGGTGTGGGAGGTGGGCAACATGGGAATCCCAGTGGGTTCCATGTAATATTTTGGGTAATGTAAGCACCTGTTAAAATATATTTATATATATATATATATAAATAACATATTTTTAAGCAAAAAAAAAAAAAAAACTACAATGGGATTCCATCTTACACCCATCAGAATGGGAGCTATTAAAAAAACAGGAAACACTACATGTTGGAGAGGATGTGGAGGAATAGAAACCCTCATCCACTGCTGGTGGGACTGTGGTATGGTCCAGCCACTGTGGAGGACAGTTTGGCAGTTCCTCAGAAAACTAACAATACATCTTCCATATGATCCAGCAATTCCACTGCTGGGTATATATCCAGAAGAACTGAAAGCAAAGACACAAACAGATATATGCACACCAATGTTCCTAGCGGCATTGTTCACCATTGCCAAAAGTTGGGATCAGCCCCCGTGCCCATCAATAGATGAATGGATAAGCAAAATGTGGTACATACATACAATGGAATATTACTCAGCTGTAAGAAGGAACAAAGTGCTAACACATGGAATAACGTGGATGAATCTTGAAGACTTTATGTTGAGTGAAGCAATCCAGGCATTGAAGGCTGAACAGTATATGACCTCACTGATTTAAACTGAGGAAAGTGAGCAGTCTCTGAGAACCATTGTCTGAAAGATAGGTTAACAAGGGAGAGAAAGAGAAGAGCAGGCTTTGAGCCATCACCCATATGGACATAATCTATGGTAAAGGGATAGAGTATAGTTGCACATTGAAGGATAGGACAGATGGGTAGTGATATTACTTGGTTTCGTGGTGCATCGTTGACAGGTGGGTACATTAGGAAGGGCAGGTTCAAATACCCAGGGCATGTAAATATGAATCTTGACACTCCGTGATTCAAAACGGCAGTGTCATATGCCCCAGGGGGGTGGGGATGAAGGAACAGTTAAGATCTAATGGGTATTTAGTGGTCATGGGCAAGGTTTTTCATTACTTTACAGTAATGGACACAGGACATGGTAAATATCATCAAAACTTAATAAACTGTATCGTCTAAATTGTAAACTATACTGTAAATCATTGACAATGTTTAGTTGCTATATTTTGCTATCTGTATGACAGTCATAACAATGATAAACATCCAAACAAAAAAGGAGGGGGTTAATATGGGGTGGGCAAGGGGGGTGTGGTTTGGTATCTGGGAGTCTCTGGTATTCCGTGTATGACTTTGCTGTGACCTAAAACTTCTTTGAAAATTAAATGAAAATTTGGGAGACACTGGGGATTGAGAGGGGGAAGGTGTCACGGCACACCAGACATCCAATAACACAGTGATAAAAGGAAAAAAAGAATATATATATATATATATTTTAAAGGCATTTCTTTTGCTTTTTTTCCCATTTTTTTGAATGTCCCAATCTGCTAATTATATTTTGTTTTGATTTTTGTTTGATTGTTTGTTTGTTTTGTTTTTGTTTTTTTTTTCCTGAATTTCCTTATGTTTGTCTCTTGCATGTAAGCTTATCATTGTTGTTTCTTTTTCCTATTAAGTGTATTTGATTATTTTATGGGCTATATATTCATGGAAGATTTAGATCCCAGCGGGGTTACAATGGGTACTGCAACGGATTATTGGTGGGGGGTTTCTGGGAGGGGGGATTCATGGGAGTAAGTTCATCTGAATATACATGAAAGATATACAAAATTGTTCAAAAGATCAAAGGATAGGGCATGGTCACGGTGGGTGGACAATCACTCATTAAATGAGGGAATCTGAATTCCTAGCCTGGAGAGCTCTACCACATTCTCCAAGGGAGCAGCAACTGTCCTCTGAGTGCAGGGACAGTGTCTGTCAAAAGAGGATGGCCCACTGATGGGTTCTTGTTATTGATGGCTACCCTTATGAGTATTTGCTCTTGTAACTGAAATTTAGCTTACTGTTATGGGGTGCCTAAGGGTTGCCACGTGGGAGCCTCCTTGTTGCTCAAATGTGGCCTCTCTCTAAGCTAGACTCAGCATATGAATGCATTACCTTCCCCCCAACGTGGGACATGTCTCCCGGGGATGAGCCTCCCTGGCAACGAGGGATTAATACCAAGGGCCAACTGGCAACACAACTGGGAAAAGACCTTGAATAAAAGGGGGAAATGGTAAAGACAAATGAGTTCAAGTGGCTAAGAGACTTCAAAGAGAGTCGGGAGGTCATCCCAGAGGTAACGCTTACACACACCTCAGTAGGAGCTCATAGAACATCAAAGTGCATATCACCCCACACAGAGGGGTCCCTGTGAGCTCTGGAGACACCCAGGTCCTATATAAGGGGGGATAGCCCTGGAGACCGATGTCTTGTCAGTGGGCTCTCTTTTGGAATCTGTGCTCCTGAGAGTGACAGAATTGGACTCAAATAAGTCCTCCCTGCACATGATTCATCAGTCCCTTCTATTCAAACCTATATGTGATGCTGGAGTTTTTAGGTATACTTCCAGAGACTGGAGCCTCCCGCCTACCTATGTGCCAGGTGTGCATGGAATCTCGGTGGAGCTGCAACTCCTACCCTACAGCTCAATGGACTCATCCAAGTCACCTGGCGAGGAGACAACAATGGACAACGGCCATCTCAGGGAATGGAGAGGGCCTGCATATGCAGGCAGGATCATCCCACCTACCATATCCATGGGATATAAGCCCTCTCTCACTTGGAGGTGGAGTGGACATCACCATCCCAGTCCCCTCAGGATTGGGGGAAGAACTATGGACTAGAGTGGACTTGATGGTATTCTGTTGTACACATATGGTGATTCTAGCAATGGAAGAGATTATAACAGTGAGGCGGAGCCAGTGGCCACTGGACACTTTTGGGGCAGGGAGGGGATGTGCAGTTGAAATACAGGGGCTTTTTCGGGATTTGGAGGCTGTCCTGAGTGCTTTTGTTGCAACAGATGTAGGCCATTTTAAATCAGCACACACCATTCACAACTGTGTGGGAGAGAGTGTGGTCTACGATGTGAACTGTGGTCTATGGTTGATGGCAAGGCCCTAGGATGTGTAAGTCCATTGTGGGAGATGTTTGTGTGGGATGTGGTGGGAGGTGTGGGATGTGGGGAACATGGGAATCTCTGTAGGTTCCGTATAATATTTAGGTAATCTATGCACCTCATATATATATATATATATATAACATTTTTTGTAAGCAAATGCACATATATGCATATATATTTATATATCATTTTACAAATATTGGTATGTATTGTGAAAATTTTGATTTTTACCCACAATAAAAAATTAAAAAAAAAAAGAATGGACTCATCAGCAACCAAGAGCTGCTTTGAAGGAAAAACTCCTTAATTTTAAAATGAAGGGGAGCAGATGTAGCTCAGTAGTGAGCACCTGCTTCCCATCTATGAGGTCCTGGGCTCTATCCTTGGTACTTACTTTTAAAAAAACTAAAGCCAGACCCTCTTCAACACATAGACAGCCAGGTTGGTAGCTTGGAGCAGGATTTTAGGGAATGGTTTTCCAAGATGGTCTACCTGCATGGTATTCTTCTGCAATGGCTCTCTGGAAACTTTGCTACATCTGCTGGGCTCCCAAGTCACAAGTCAATGGTGACAGCCTTATCACTACCTTCCATAGGCTTCCCTCCTTATGGGTGAAGTCAACCTGCTAGGCAGGACACTCCTGCAGCACAGGAGAGGCCCTTTGCAAGCTTGCTGCCCAGAGCTGGAGCAGAGCAGGAGGCACTTCTTAGCTAGCAGCCATGAGGCTTCTCATCTTCATTTCTGTTTCCTCCTGCAGAGAATCTATGCAGACAAAGTATTGTAGGAATGCAGTAAGCAAATTTTTAAGTTTGGTCAAAATATGTTTATCTACTGAGACACTAACAAATAAGCACTAAATGTTGTATTTTCTGAACATTTGGAGAGAAGCTATAAATTGTTTTCCTCTGAATTGAAATTGCTAACATAGGCGTTTGAAGGTCTAGTAATTTTATATGTAAGAAAAATTTACATAAAAATTTAAATAAGTTTACACTATTTAAAAACCTGTTGAGTCATTCTTCCTTAAATTTTTTAAATATGAAGGAAAAAAGACATATTTTTTTCATTATTTAGAGAATACTTTATTAGTTTCTGTAATCAAACTCATGTAGATAATACCTTACATATTTAATACAGTGTATTATCCCTGTACAAATGGGAAAAAAATTAAGTTTAATATTTCTAGACCTATATGGCTGTTAATTTCCATACAATGTCAACTCAACACCATACTACTGAGATATTTTTTCCAAAGTTGACAGCACAGCTAAAGTTTTCAAAAATTCAAATTATATAAAAAGACCAATAACAGTATGTTATGCATCAATAGCAGCTACAAGTTTTGCAGGTTCTGCAGTCATCTGAACAAAATTATAGAGACATCCAGCATACTCCATTAAAAAAAGAAAAAAAGTAAAAAACAAAAATCCCAGAAAACAGCAAGTTCTGTTACTGTTATGGTACATGGCACCACTTTATTAGCTTCTCAATCATCATCTGGAAAGAAAACATTCTAGAATAATGTCATTAAAAACAGGTCTGATGTAACATAGTTGTCTTTCTGTCTTTATAAGTCTTATTTGTTTTTAGGGCATTTTCATGCAGACATCCTCCTATTTTAACCATGGTGGAGTTAATCAAATTTGTTGCTCATTTATTTTGTCTACATCCATTTTTCCTACCACCTACTAACAGTTACTTGATCCTTGGTCAGATCAGCAACCCAGAGAAGCATACAGCAGAAAAATGAACAAGTGTTTAGTATTTTTCCAGAAGCAACTACTAACCCTCCTTAAAGGCTAGTAGATTTTCTTGTTTTTCTGGTTATTATCTGTTCTCTCTAATGGGATTCACTTGATGCAGGTTCAGTGTTCTAAGACCATAGTTTATTCGTTCAGATCACTTTGTTTGGGACTTTAGATTACTGTTTGAAATCATGAGTTTGCTTTTACTTTGTAGGAGTAATTTAAAAATGATAAGCACTGTTGCCTCAAACAGTGGGTTTCCTGAGGGCTCTAGAGACATCTAGACACTATAAGTAGGACATATATCTCAGGAATTCAGCACCCTTACTTTGGAATATGTGCTCCCCAATGTAATAGAGTTAGACTCATTTATCATTTCCCTACACATGGCTTTTCTGTCCTTTTTATTTGAACATATAATTAGCATTATACTTATTAAATATATGTCTCAGAGATTTAAATCTTTGGTCTGTTCATATGCCAGTTGAGCCCTCAATCTCAGCAGAGTTGCAACACCTACTCTCCAGCTCATTAGACTCACTCAGAACAACTAACAAAAAGATTGATGGACAATGCCCAATCCAAAGAACAGAGTATCTACAACTGCAAGCAAGACAGTTCCATCCATCTGTTCCATGAGATAGATCTAAGTCCCCTCTCAATCAGAATCAGTGTGGGTCTCACCACCCCAAAATCCTCAAGAATGAGGAATGAACAAATATAAGGGGGGAATGCAGCTATGCACTAAAGCAGACTTAATATAGCAATGGAAGAGCTTGAATCATTGATACAAAGGCAGTGGCTACCAGAGGTTGTGAGGGGAGGAAGAGGGAAGAATAAGTGTAACATGGGGCATTTGGGGGATATTCAAATTTTCCTGCATGATATTGCAATGACAGATACAGGCCATTATACAGCTTTTCAAAATCTATAAAATTGTGTGGTGCAAAGTATAAATTATAATGTAAACTATAGACCATGGTTAGTAGCAGTGTTTCAATATGGGTTCATCAATTATAAAAAATATACCACACTAATGAAAGATGTTAATATGGAAAAGTATAGGAGGGGTGAGGTATACGGGAATTCCCCTATATGTTTTATGTAACATTTATGTAATCTAAAGCTTCTTTAAAAATAAAAAATGAAAAAATAAAAAAAGTAAAGATGGGAATTCTCTTTCTGATTGCCGAAATCACTTATTTTAAGGCCTTCAACTAATTGGATGAAAGCTCACTCATTGCTGAAGGCAATCTTCTCAGTTGACTGTAGATGTAATCAGCCATATATACAATCAACTTACTGATGATCAAAGTTCTTGAAATGCCTTTGTATTACAATTAGTCCAGTGATTGCTTGATCAAACACCTGGGCAACATTACCTGACTGAGTTGACAGATTAACCGAATCATCAGAGCCCACCCCTTGTTAATTTGAAGCTATTCACTTTATCTTAAACCATACTTGAAAAAAATATTTTAAAGTGACATGTACTGCTAACTTTAAAATATTTGCTATTGATAATATAATTAACTTAGAAGTACCTTTGACTTTGATATTAAGGTATGAATAAGAGTGAAATATAATTTCAGTTTTCAAAAATAGGGTGTTAAAATCCTACTGCATATTGGAAACAGGCTTTGTACATGAGACTTCATACCAATAGCTGGGGGATCCCCAAAGCCACATTTCTCTCTGAAAGTCACTGAAGACACAGAAGGCCTATGGGTATAATTCTTAGAGTCTACTGGGTACTGCTCCTCTGGTTGAGAGTGCTGGCTGCTCTGGGAGCACCCTCCCTGCAAATACAGGACTTGCTTGCACACAACAAAGGAGGGAGTGGAGGTGGCTCAAGCAATTGAGCACCTCTCTCTCACATGGGAGGTCTCAATTCCTGGTGCCTCCTAAAGGGAAGATGCGCACACACACAGAGTGCACAACGAATGGACACAGAGAGCAGACAGCGAGCGTGAAAACAATGTGGGGTGGGGGGTGGGGGATAAATAAAATAATCTTTTAAAAAAATTAGGGAGAGAGTAAGACATTCTCAGATAAACAAAAGCTGAAGGAGAACATCACCACTAGACCTGCCCTACAAGCAATGCTAAATGGAGTTCTTCAGACTTAAAGGAAAGGACACTAGGCAGCACAACAAAAGAAAGACCTGCAGTAAAGCCTCGAGGAAAGACATTCTGCCTTCCATCTGATTGTACAACTAAAGAAGAAAATTCTACAGATATCTCTATCAATGGTGCATGAACAGCAAAGCATTTTGTGTACAGTGATATGACATGCAGCTTTTATGACAACTATAGAAATTCCAGTGTAAAAACTGAAGAATTCGATCAAGAAACAACTTTTGTAATGGGGCTTGAATTCAGTTTTAACCAGTGGTGAGAGGCACAGTTGGAAGCATAATGCTCAACAGGATAAAACCACCTGAGAAGCACAGCAGATTATTTTGAAGATGTTGTAGTGCATTCAGTTCACCAGAGATTAAAACCAAATTTCATTTGCCTCCATAGGTAACACACACTGACAAATTTTTGGATGAGTATTATTTGATTTTTTAAAAATTACATGAAAAACCCAGCAATAAGAGTAACGAAGAAGGAAAAAGAAAAAAAAAAAGACCCCAAATAAAACTCTTCACACTCAGTTTTAACTAAAAAAAAAAAAAAAAGGACTTGCTTGCAAGCATTTGTGCTGGCCTAAATATATGTCAATATTAACACTCTGATAAACTTCCCTTTGCAGGAAGTGTAAACTACACTTTACCTAGGAAATAATAGAGGCAAAAAGACAGATCACCTACATAGAATTCCCTCTTCTCTCAGATAAGATTATTAACACTAAGGAATCAGAATAGGGGACAGGAGAAATAAAAATGCACTTCTCAGAATACTACCTTTTTCTTTTTATAAAGAGCAAAAGAAGTCCCCCACCCCCATGCCATTCCTGACTTTTGGCAACAATATTAAGAGGAGAATGAGAGGCTGACAAAGATGTCATCTTAGTCTGAAACACCCTCATTTTCAAAGTGTTGGGAGACTAGCCAAAACTGTGAGGGGGGAAGCTTAGCTTATTACAGTAATAACTTTGCCTCCATCCTCTCCCCCACCCCACTCCCTGTTTAAAAGAGAGATATTTTCAAATTTGGTTTTATTATTTAGAGTTTCTGAAATTGCCATCTTAATTAAGATTTTAAACATTTTTATAGTAAAGTGTCCAGGTTGCTTATTTCATTTTCTGAAACAAGTTTTTTTCAAAAAATACCATGCTTTACATTTTATGTAAAGAAAAGCTATTTCTATTTTAATCATTTGCCTTTTAAAATTTGTATGATAGTGTATCTGGATTTGGAGACAGGAGGTTTTCATAAAAAGTCTTGGGAAATTAATCTTGATAAAGCCAATGTTTCTGCCAACTTGTCTAGAAAGTAGGGACTATTTTAGATTTATACAAATAACATTATTGTCACATAAAAATTTTTGAGGTACCAGGCAGGAGATTGAACCCTGGGACTTGTATGTGGGAAGCTGTTGCTCAACCACTGAGCTCTACTGGCTCCCTCACTAAACATTTTATAGTCCTTGATTGGAAACTAGCCCCAGTCCCCTTAAAGTATAACAGAATATCCTGTCATTGAAAGTGTAATATTTCTCCCTTTTCACTATGCTGCTCTTTTTTTGGAGGTACTGGGGGTTGAACCTAGAATCTGATATATGCAAAGTAGGCACTCAACCACTGAGCTATACCTGCTCGCATTTAAGCTGCTCTTTTATTATAAATTGTTCTAAACTCATTATTTTTATTTGCTTGAGCACTTATTTGTCTATTATTTTCTCCCCTCACACATTTGTTTCAACTCCATTCATAATTGCTTTATTAATTTACAATTTTTTTAAAAAATTAAGAACTATTAATACTGTTAAAAATAGATATGCCTATTTTTGTATGATAATCAAATGAAATAAAAGACATTTATTTGTTTTACTTTTTGCTGGTCAGTTGTTATACCATGATTATTGTGTGCATTAGTCAGCCAAAGGGGTGCTGATGCAAAATATCAGAAATTGGTTAGGTTTTATAAAGGCTATTTAGGGTAGGAGCTTGCAGTTACCAGGCCATAAAGCATAAATTACTTCCCTCACCAATGTCTATTTCCATTGTATTTGAGCAAGATGGCTGCTGTCTGCCAAGAGTTCAGACTTCCTGGGTTCCTCTCTTCCTGAGGCTCTGTTTGTCTTCAGGCTCAGCAGCTGTGCTTTCTCCACAAGGCCAACTGTAGGCTATCAGGTGAATAGCTCTGTCTCTCTCACTGGGGATTCCCCTGTGTCTAAGGAGCCATTTCTATTCCTCTGTGTTCTTCTCCTGTGTGTTCACTTCCTGGACTCCAGCTCAAAACTCCCAACTCTGTCCTTTTCCATGTCTTTTCTCTGTGAGTCCCCACCCACCAAGGGGCAGGGATTCAATGGCCTACTGATGTGAGCCAATTAAATCATAATTTAATCAATTAAAATTGCTACCTCTGACAGACCAGTTTATAAACATAATCCAATGACTATTTTTGGAATCCATGAACAATGCCAAACTGCTACACTGTGTCACAATTTATCATGCATCATATGAAAAACAACTATAGCAATTCTTAAGTCCTGCCCATTGTAAAGCTGCTTGGCAACTCTGCTGGCAAAAAGCACATTGTGGTGAAAAAGTCATGAGTGGCTGCATACACTGTGCAAAGAGAACTCAGCACTCCACATCCCACAGCCTGTGAGTGAAGCCTCAATGATGGAATATCTGATGGCTTTGGACTTTGTTTGAACTTGAGGATGTACAAAGTCTTACTGTTATTCTCTGATGAAAATCAATTTTAAAACAATGTCTATTTTAAGGAAAGTGTATTAATTTGTCCTAACAAAGGGTGAAAACAGTTCAACACACACTTCAATAAAATATGCTTGCTGTAGCAGTAACATCAAGTAGTTAAAACTTGATTTTGACAGAAAACTAAAAGCTTTTTTCCTAAAACTGATTATGATTTGAATTAAAGTAGGATGAGCAGGAAGGTGAAAGTTTTTGCTGTTCAACAGTGATGAATGTGAAGGAGATTCTGAGTGGTAAACAACATGTCCACAGGAAAATATTCTACAAGCAGCTCAGTCTCATTTTAATGTCATAGAGCTAAAAAAAAATGATACCCACATCAATCCAAGTAGGTATCCATCTAGGAAGGATGCCCCTGCCCCACACCCCAGATGATGTCATCCCAGCCCAGGAGCACACTGCTACGGAGAACATCACCTCAGACAACAATTCCCCAGCCCAAGAGTTCACAGTTGGAGTTGATTCTCCCCTGAATCCTAACCAATTGTCAGGAGTCCCAACTACATCTGATCTTGGATACTCTCACCACCCATGAAAGGCCCCAGACACCCTTAATTTTTCAGTGACTAATCACATTGTCAAGTCCTGCTTTAAAAAGTGAGACTCACAAGAATAAGTGATTTTTCAGGCAGTGCAGTTTGCTTGCCCTCTGACCAACATTGCTTGGTGATATCTTGTAATTTAATTTATGCCCCCCTCATAATTATAATACTAATTTTACCATGTTAAGTACCTGTAAGACCCATTCCAATAAATCCACAGGGTCTCCAAAATTAAGGTACCTGCTAATATCACCTTGCTTGCCCAAAGGTTGGCCTTACTTAGGTATTCATGCTATATGCTCTACTTGGTGAAACAGAAGAATTCTGCTGACCTCTTTAATGTGCTATCTATCCATGCCCCTCCACCCTCTTTCCTTCCCCCTTTGTCATTATTCATCATCTGTATTCTTTCTTCAGTCTCTACCCTAACAATGCCTGCCCTTCTTGCCCTCCAAAAGACTACATGGCAAATTAAATCCAAACCCATCACCCCAGCCCCTTGGATATTTACACAGATGTCCAATCTATACATAAATCAACTGAACTAGTCTCTTATGCATTAACAAACTGCAACTGCTGGATTTGCCATCATCCTGATTCTAAACCTTTATCCAACTCATACTTGGCTCTGAAATGGAAAATATTGGAAAATTAAAACCTAGTCTAAACTGCCACCTCCCCTGAATCTGAGGTGCCTGTCCCCTCATTGGCAACTGGTGGTTGCTCTCATGTTTCCTTAATTCATAGCAAATATAAAAGATCTAATGGACAACTCCATACCCTTTTGGTTGGCTTTTGTGCTGCATTCCTGGGCATGGCTGGTGTGAGGGAATATGTTTACTTAGCATCTACTAGAATTAGGAATGAGTTTGAATAGCAAGTCCTAGCTCCCAGGAGTTTATGGTCTATACCAAGCACCAACAGGGATACTTGCAAGGAAATTCTAATTCACAATTGCACACAAGTGCAGAAATAGATATAGAAAATACATGAGTCCCATATAATTTCTGTGCGTTAGTTCAGAGGTCAGTGTGAAGAAGGGAGAAAACATTTGTAAATTTTTGCAAATAAGTGCAAATCAAATAAATGTTAATGTTAAGAGAAGCAATTTTATTTTCTATTCATTATATCATGACATTCTTTTAAATATCCTATCATAGATGAATTTTTTTCCTAAGTAACTTGATTTTAAGAAAAGAATATAGCTATTTTCCACATCAATAAAGCAGTTCCCATAAATGTACAAACTTACTAAGATCATCTGAATTCATGCCCTCCTCCATTTGCTGTGAGGGTAAAATGCAAAGTCATAAACTTGTAAAATAAATAGTTTACATTGACCATATTCTTATATAAAATTCAAGTCCATTATTAGTCCATTGTGAATAGTGGTACTTTGTGCATTTTAAGAAATTAGGAAAAGGGAATTCATGCAACAATCTTTTATAGTTACCCACTTATTAACCCTATCCTGTGCTCTTGTTTCCATTTCCTTTCACCTGTATGAATTTCTTTAGTATTTCTTGCAGAAGTCTTGCAATAAAGCTCTCTGTTGTGTTTAAAATCTTGGAATCGGGGAAGCAGATGTGGCTCAAGGGATTGAGCTCCTGCTTACCACATGGGAGGTCCCAGGTTCAGTTCCTGGTGCCTCCTGGAGAAGACAAGCAAGACAGGGAGCTGACATAATGGGCAGGCATGGCAAGCTGATGCAATAAGATGACACAACAAGGAGACAAAGTGAAAGACAATGAAAGACCCAAAAAAGCAGGGAGCTGAGGTGGCTCGAGTGATTGAGTGCCTCTCTCTCAAATGGTAGGTCCCAGGTTTGGTTACTTGTGCCCCTTAAAGAAAGATGAGGAGACACAGAGAGCACACAGTGAATGGACACAGAGAGCAGACATTGCAAGCAATGAGGGGGGTAACAAATAAATAAAATAAATCTTTAAAAAATAACAAAATCTTGGAATGTGTATATTTCACACTTTTTAAAAGAAAACATTTCTATTTTGAAACTATATTAGATTACAGAAGAAATACAACACATTGCAAAGATCATACAGCCTTCCATGTGCCCTTCAACCAGAATCCTTTAATGTTTTTTTTTTTTATTTATTTTTTTATCTTTTTATTATGGGTAAAAATCAAAATTCTCACAATACATACAAACATTTGCAAAATGATATATAAATATATATGCATATATGTGTATTTGCTTACAAAAATGTTATTTATATATATATATATACATATATTTTAAGAGGTGCTTAGATTACCCAAAATATTACACGGAACCCACTGGGATTCCCATGTTGCCCACCTCCCACACCTCCCACCACATCCCACACAAACATCTCCCACAGTGTGGCCCACCACCCTCAATGAACTTACACATCCTGGAG
>JAKSZT010053975.1:834459-893790 GCA_026826555.1 Tolypeutes matacus | reverse complement strand
CAGCCATAACTTCCTTCCACACTCCTTCTGTTCCCTTTCCCTTCTCTTCTCCTTCTGGGATGCCCATAATGCGTATGTTTGTGCGTCTTGCATTATCGGTTAATTCCCTGAGACCATACTGGATTTTTTCTATCTTTTTGTCTATCTTTTCTACAATCTCTTTGATTTCAACTGTATTGTCTTCCATATCACTAATTCTTTCCTCTGCCTGTTCAATTTTGCTGCCATGTGAGTACAGCGTCTTTTTCATTTCTTGACTTGTGTCTTTGTTCGCCATCATATCCATTACCTTTTTAGGTGTGTTAGCTATTTTTTCAGTATGTTCTCCCAGTGTCTTCTTTATATCCTTAATCTCTTCCTTCAGTTCTTTAAGTTGGTCCATGATATTTGTTTGGATAGCTTTGATTAGTTGTTCGATGTACTGCATTGCTTCCTGGTTTTTATTTTGTGCACTGGACTGGTCCATGTTTTCCAGTTTCTCAGAATCATTTGTATTTTTCTGTTGCCCTCTGGTCATCATATTATCTTGATGGGTTTGTTCAGTTGATTAGCTTTTCTCTATGCTCTAGAATTTTATTAACTGTTGGTTCTGCGTGTGAGTTAAGTTTTCTCTTTGGCAGTTTTTCTTCTTATTTTCTTTCCTTGCTTCTTTCTATGTTCCCTTGAAGGCAAAAGGTTAGGGCCAGAGGAATCAAAAGATGTAAGGAAGGCAGAAGGATAATAGAAATGTTGATAAAAGTTAGAAGAGGGTCAAAATGAGACTTAATGAGATGAATATTTAACTTGTGTTGGCAGTGTAGAGTACTAGGAAAAATATGGAGTTCCTATAATGGACTGGGAAAACAAATGGAGGAATATATATATATATAGTGATTTAGAAGGCTAGAATTATGAGGAGGTAGAGAAATAGTAGAGAAAGGTCTGAAAGGAAAAAGTTAATACTAATAAAAAAAAAAAAAGAAAAAAGAAGAAGGAAACAAAATAGATGGGATATAAATTGACACCCTTAAGTTGTGGGCCTATGAAAAAATGTTGTCTCTAAGAGCCACAACAGAAAACAGAAGGCAGAAACATGCAGGAAGGATAAGCGATGGTTTGTAATACAGAATCAATATATACAGCGAGTGGGAAATTACTGAGTAAGAAGCCTAGCAAATAAGCGACCAGCTGGCAGCACCTATTTAAAAAAAAATAGAAGGAAAAAGGAAGGGGGGAGGAAAATGGGAATAATAGCAATAGACCAGAAAGTAACAGAGAGAAACCAATGATCCACACAGGCAAGCAGTCAAACAGAGCTAAGGGGGGTCAATGATTCCCCTAGGGTCCACGTGGATCCTTCCTGCCTACTTGTGTTTATCAATGAATTTCCCCACAGGGTTCTATATGCAGGTCCTGAAGCAGGTTTTAGCTATTAAACTAAATGAAAAAGAATTTATTTTTCAATTGTTGAGGTGACCTCACTTTTTTTTTTTTTTTTTTTTTTAGCCAAATGCAGGACCCAAAATAATTCCTCTTCTAGACCAACCCCCTTACGGAAGGGACCCTAGCTGGGCCCGTGGAAATTAATCAAGCACGTTCCACTTTCCGGACTCCCCAGGTTAGCTGAAACTCTGATGTTAGTCAGTGAAGAGTGCCAAAGACGGCGGATTCCGCCCCTTCTGGTGCCGAGCTCCAGCGTCACCGGGCTGCTCAGTAAATCAGTTTGAGTGCAGATTCGCGTCTGCTCTCAGCCTGGTGCTGCTTCAGTTCGGCTTATCTGCTCCCCAAAGCTATGGGGCAGTGCAGGCAGCCAGATCGATGTCTAAAAATATAAAATACCCTTCCCTGTCTTCCAACCGAACCCTCCCTTCTTTGGGAAGTGTCCCTTCCTCCTGGCTCCGCAGCGGCCCGGGTCTTATCCCTGGGTGGCTAGGGAAATCAGCTGCGTTCCCCAACCAAAATCCCCCCTCCGGTTCACCGGGTGCTGACTAGCTTGTTTGCTCTGTTCACACAAGGTCCAAGGGGCGCCAGGCAGCCAGCTCCCCAGAAAATAAAACTTTTTCGCCCCTCCCGCGGTTCCAAATGGCCGTTTTATTTATTATTTCCGTAACCGCAGGGCTCAGCTTCCTGTGCCAACCTCCACCAGCAGCCTCAAAACTCACGAATCTCCACCATTCGGTCCACACCGCCGATCCGCGCAGATAGATGTCCCAAGCTTCTCACTCCACGTGTGCACAGCACAGACCCCCGGGCAGGACCCAGTCCCCAATCCGCCTTGCTCTGGGAGCTTGCAGTGTGCGCCCTCCTACACCAAAGCCATCTTGCCTGGACCCCTCTTCAATGCCTCTTGAATGCATCATTTTGAGCTGTCCCACATAGCAGTAAAGGAGACACTGAGCCCAAGGATGTTCCTGTGATCTTTGGGCAGGCAGCCTGACATCCTTCTGGGTGAGTTTTTACATGCCAAAATGATAGAATTACAAGGGTTTCCATATCTCCATGGATATGTGGTGTTCTTAGGTATGCAGCTCCTCAGCCCACAGGCCTGCCTGCTTCTGGTGAAGGAGAGGGCAGTCCTTTCAAAAGTGCTAGGAGCAGAATCAGCATTTCAATTTCTAAAGGGCCATTCAGGGAGTGCTTGCTGCTTGAAATCCCTTCCTTGAATGCCTCCCATGACTTTTTTTTATTTTATTTTACTGCGAGGTCCCAGGGATCAAACCCAGGTCCCTCCATATGGGAGATGGGTGCCCAACCATTTTAGCCATATCTGACCCCCTCCCATGACTTTTAGATAGTACATTGGTTCAGGAATTTCTATAGCCTAAATCTGGGTACTATGAGATTACTTTAGGATTCAGAGGTTCATTCTGCTGATCTTGAAACCTCTTAATCTCATTGTATTTAATGAAAAACCTATTAGCTTTCCCAAAGGGAGAATATAGGTGGTTATAACTGAGCATTTTAGGAATTGTAAGTAATAAAGGATTAATGTTCAGTAGTGCTTTCTTAGATTACTCACAGACAAATTTCAATATTTGCATTTCAGAGTTGGGTAATGATATAGCTTTGTTTGGAAATATTGTAAGATTTTCATCCCCAGCCAGTCAACACACAGTCCTGAAGGGTTACAGCTCGTTGGGGAAGTGCTGGAGCTGAGTGAGGACATGTATTTGTTGTAGGTGAGATAGGGAGCTTCACAGCATTGGATTCCCAGAGCCACCAGAAAATGGCTTCTTTTAAGTCCCATGTGCCTTTAGGAAGAGTGTTAACTTTGGGAGTTGACTTTCTGATCAGGGACTTGGAATCAAATAAATTCTAGGAGAAAAGAAAAGTTATAACAACTCTTCAAGTTTTTATGATGATTAAAGATAGTAAACTTATCATCCAAGACCTTGGAAAAGGAAGTAAGTGTTTTATAAATCTCTCCCATTATAACCATGATCCATGGAGTCACATTTTTTTAGAGGCCAAGTGTGTGTATGTGTGTGTGTGTGGGGGGGGGGGGGGTTGAGAACATGGGTTTTATGTCCCTTCTCAGCCTTGAGCTGTGAGGAGGTTTGAGAACATGGGCTTTCTCTTATCAGCCATGAGACTTTTGGAAAGTGCTTGTTCACTCCAGTCCACAAGTAGGTCTCCTCACTTGTAAATTGGGGATAATGATAATACTACCTGTGTCATACATCACTCAAGAGAATTAAATGAGCCTGTCTGCATAATCTTTAGCATAATGTCTCACATACTAAACTATCAATACCTATTTAGTGGTATAGGATCTCTCTAGAATGATGCAAGTTGAGGAAATGAGGCCAGGGTGAAAAGGAGACTTTTCCCTGTAAACTTTTCCTCCTTTTGAACTTTGCACACAATTCAGGTATCTTCCATTCAAAAACAACTAAAATATTAGCTTGTTATTAGCTCTATCTTAACACAGATTAGCCTTAAAGCTAATTTACTGGTCATAATCTTTAATTAATCTTTTATTCATTGTTCTTACTCTGTAATTTGGGTGTCCCTGTGGAATGGAGGGAGGAATGACTTAGATAATACCTCTTAAACAAACTTGAAGCTGATATTTTGTTTCAATAAAATTTCATGTAAATACCAGGAATTCTTCAAATTCATAGAGGAAGAGTCTAGTATATAGGTTACCAAGGGATGAAGTGGGGTTAGGGAATATGGAGTTAAGTCTTATCATGTACAGAGTTTCTATTTGGGAGGATGGAAAAGTTTTGGTAATAGATGGTCATGATGGTAGCACAACATAGTGAATATAATCAACAGTAAGGAAGGAAGGGGTGGAAAATGGCATCAGTTTAGGTGGGCACTCACAATTTCTCTCCTAGAGGATGGCTGATTGGGGACAGGATCCTACCTGGGTGGGCTGTTCTGGGAGCCTGCGGAGTGAAAACCTTGGGGATGTTGATCTGGAGGGACCTGGACAGCAAGGTGGACTGCTCAATAAAAAATCGTGAGTATTTTTCCCCAGCTGGAAATCATGGACACAGATGGCTAAGCCCCACCCTCCTGGCAACCCAATGTGAGGGAGCACTTTCCAAGAATGGGAGGGTCCTGGCAAAGGGTGAGAGGGGTTTTTTCTGTCAGTTTGGCTGCCTGGACCCCCTGGCAGCTTTTTGGGACCAGCTGGCTAGAAGTGGTGCTGGGCTGAGGGGAGAGGCGAATCTGCTGAGGAAGCCTGATTTACCTGACAGCTATGGGACACAGAGGCTTGGATTGGGAGGGGGCAGAGTGAGCCGATTTTATAATTCTGCACTGAGTTTAAGAGTCTCAGCTCCCCTGGTGGGGGGGGTGTCAGGCATTGGGAAGTGTTTGGTAAGATTCCACGAGCCATTTAGAGTCCCCTCGGTGGAGGGGGTGGTCCAGAAGAGGCCGTCTTTTGGGTTCCTTATTTCTTCAAAAAAATGTTTTAACTTAATTTAATCACTAAAATCTGCCTTAAAACCTGCAGAGAGAAGGCTGCAGGGTAATTGATTGATGAACACAGGCTGAGAGTCTCCACAAGGGCCCAAGAAGGAATGCTGTTCTTCCTTAGCTTTGTTTGACTGCATGCTTGTGTGTTTGCTTGGTTTTTCTTTGTTTGTTTCTTGCTTTTCTTTCCTCTTTCCTCCCCACCACCCCTTTTTTAAAATCATGTGCTGCTACCTTGTTTCTTCTTTGCTGTGCTTCTTCTTCCTTGATTTTCCGTTCTCTGTGTATATTGATTTTGTCTAACAACACTATCTTTTTTTCTTCCTTCATCTTTCCACCTTCTGCTGTCTGTTGTGGTTCTTACATTCCACCTTTTTTCATTAGTCCTCAACTTCACAGGTGTCAATTTCTATCTTGTCTATTCTGTTTTCTTCTCTTTTTTTAATTAACTTTTTCCTTTCAGCCCTTTCTTTACTCTTTCCCTCTCTTCTCATCATTCTGGCCTTTTAAATCATTCTATATATTTTTCTCTATTTGGTTTTCCATTCCATTGTAAGTACTACACTTCCCCCCCACCCCCACCCCCTATTACTCTACACTGCCTATAGGAGTTAAAATTCATGTTACTAAGTCTGATATGGCCCCTCTTCTAACTTTTATCAATATTACTATTATCCTTTTTCCTTTATTTCCTCTTTCAATTCCTCTCACCCTAAACTTTTTCCTTCAAGGGAACATAGAAAAAAGCAAGGAAATACAACAAGAAGAGCAAAGTGTCAAAGAGAAAACTTAACACACACACACACACACACACAGAACCACCAGCTAAATAAAACTCTAGAGTAGAGAGAGAAGCTAATCAACTGAATAAATCCATCAAGATAAAATGATGACCAGAGGGCAACAAAAAATTACAAACCATACTGAGAAACAGGAAGACATGGACCATTCCAATAAACAAACTAAAACCAGGAAGAGATGCAGAACTTCGAACAACTAATCAAAGATGTACAAACAAATATCATGGACCAATTTAATGACCTGAAGGAAGAGATTAAGCATATTAAGAAGAAACTGGGAGAACATACTGAAGAAATTGTAAACATACAAAAAAAGATAATGGATATGATGGTAATGAATGGCACAATCCAAGAAATCAAAAAGACACTGGATTTACATAACAGCAGATTTGGACAGGCAGGAGAAAGAATTACTGATGTGGAAGACAGTATATCTGAAATCAAACAGATAGGTAGAATAGATAGATAAAAAGATAGAAAAAATCTAGCAGGGACTTAGGGATTTAACTGACAACACAAAAAAAACATGAACATATACATTATAGGCATCCCAGAAGGAGAAGAGAAGGGAAAGGAAACAGAAGGAGTGTTGAAGGAAATAATGGCTGAAAATTTCCCAACCCTATTGAGGGAGATGGATGTACATGTCCAGGAAGCACAGCGCACCCCAAATAGTATAAATCCTAACAGGTCTACTTCAAGACATATAATTATCAAAATGTCCAATGCTCAAGACAAAGAGAAAATACTCAAGGCAGCAAGAGAAAAGAGAACCATCACATACAAGGGAAACTCAATAAGATTAAATGCTGATTTCTCATCTGAAACCATAGAGGCAAGAAGACCGTGGTATGACATAGTCAAGTTATTAAAAGAAAAAGTTCCAACCATGAATTCTCTACCAGCAAAACTGGCATTCAAAAATGATGGAGAGTTCAAAATATTCACAGATAAACAGAAATTAAGAGAATATGCCAATAAGAAACCTGCACTTCAAGAAATACTAAAGAAATTTCTACAGGGTGAAAGGAAAAAACAGGAGAGAGAGAGTTGGAGGAGAGTGTAAGAACAACTAAAAAGACAAAAAGAGAAATAAAAACAACATATGACATACATAAACCCTAAGAAAATATGGCTGATGTAAGAAATTCATTGAGAGTAATAACACTGAATGTTAATGGATTAAACTCATCCATCAAGAGACACAGATTGGCAGAATAGATAAGGAAATATAACCCATCTATATGTTGTCTACAAGAAACCCACCTTAGACCCAGGAATTCAAGGAGGCTGAAAGTGAATGGCTGGAAAACAATTTTACAAGCAAACAGTAACCAAAAAAGGGCAGGAGTAGCTATCCTATTATTGGACAAAATAAACTTTAAATGCAAAACTGTTGTAAGATACAAAGATGGACACTATATATTAGTCAAAGGGGTACGCTTTCAAGAAGAGAGAACAATCATAAACATTTATGCATCTAATCAGGGTGACTCAAAATACATGAGGCAAATACTGGAAAAACTAAGTGGAGAAATAGATGCCTCCACAATTATAGTGGGCAACTTTAATACACCATTATCACCATTAGGCAGAACATCTAGACAGAGAATCAATAAAGAAACAAAGACTCTGAATAATACATTAGAGAACCTAGACCTAATAGACTTATACAGAACACTGCACCAAAATACAGCAGCATATGCATTCTTCTTGAGTGCACATGGATCATACCTCAAGACAGACCACATGTTAGGCCACAGAACAACTCTCAATAAATTCAGAAAGACTGAGATTATACAAAGTAATTTCTCTGACCACAATGGAATGAAACTGGAAATCACTAAGGGGCAGAGAATCAGATTAAGCACAAAGATATGGAAGCTAAACAACACACTCTTAGACAAACAGTGGGTCAAGGAGGAAATCTCAAAAGAAATCAGTAAGTACCTTGAATAAAATGAAAATGACAACATGACATATCAAAACCTATGGGATGCAGCAAAAGCTGTAATTTCATAGCCATAAATGCATATATTAAAAAAGAAGAGCTAAAATTGAAGACCTAACTGCACACCTGGAGGAATTGGAAAAAGAACAACAAATTAACCCCAAAGGAAGTAGAAAGAAAGAAAGAATAAAGATTAGAGTGGAACTAAATGAAATAGAAAATAAAAAGCACTAGAAAAAATTAACAAATCCAAAATCTAGTTCTTCGAGATGATTAATAAATTGACAAACCCTTAGCTAGACTAACAAAAAAGAGAGGGCAGATGCAAATACACAAAATAAGGAATGAAGAAGGGGATATCATTATTGACCCCACCAAAATAAAGAGTATCATAAGAGGATACTTTGAAAAAGTATATGCCAACAAGAATGATAATTTAGAGGAAATGGCCAAATTCCTAGAAGCTCACAAGCAGCCTACATTGACAAAAGAAGAAATTGATGAACTCAACAGGCCAATTACAAATAAAGAGATAGACTCAGTCACCAAAAACCTCCCAACCAAGAAGTGCCTAGGACCAGATGGCTTCACAGGTGAATTCTACCAAACATCCTGGAAGAGCTAACACAAATTCTGCTTAAGCTCTTCCAAAAAATAGAAGTAGTAGGAACATTGTCTAACTCATTCTATGATGCCAACATTACACTAATACCAAAGCCAAACAAAGACACCACAAGGAAGGAAAATTACAGAACAATCTCTCTAATGAACCCAGATGCTAAAATCCTCAACAAAATACTCGCTAATCACATTCAACAACACATCAAAAGAATTATACACCATGACCAAGTGGGTTTCATCCTGGGTATGCAAGGATGGTTCAACATAAGAGAATCAATAAATGTAGCACACCACATAAACAGATTGAAAGAAAAAAATTACATGATCATCTCTATAGATGCAGAAAAAGCATTCGACAAAATATACCACCCTTTCCTGATAAAAACACTGCAAAATATAGGAGTAGGAAGAAACATTCTGAACATGATAAAGGATATATATGAAAAATCCAAAGCTAACATCGTCTTCAAAGGTGAAATCCTAAAAGCCTTCCCTCTGAGATCGGGAACAAGACAAGGATGCCCATTATCACCATGCCTTTTTAACATTGTCTTAGAAGTACTTACTCAAGCATTGAGGCAAGGAAAAGATATAAAAGGCAACCAAATTGGAAAAGAAGTAAAAATTTCATTATTTGCAGATGACATGATCCTACACGTAGAAAGCCCTGAGAAATCTACAAAAAAGCTTCTAAAACTTAAAAAGGAGTTCAATAATATTGCAGGCTATAAGATCAATGCTCAAAAATCAGTAGCATTTCTTTACACCAATAATGTGTAATCTGAGGAGGAAATCAGGGAAAAACTACCATTTACAATAGTGACTAAAAGAATCAAATACCTAGGAATAAATTTAACTAAAGTTGTAAAGGACTTATATACAGAAAACTACACAACACTGTTAAAGGAAATCAAAGAAGACTTAAATAAATGGAAGAATATTCCCTGTTCATGGATAGGAAGACTAAACATCATCAAAGTGTCTATCCTATCCAAACTAATCTACAGATTTAATGAAATCCCAATAAAAATGAACACTGTATTTTTAATGAATTGGAAAAACTAACTACAAAATTTATTTGGAAGGGGAAGAGGCCCCGAATTACCAAAGACATATTGAAAAAGAAAAATGAAGTTGGACGTATCACACTACCTGACTTTAAACCATACTACAAAGCTACAGTGGCCAAAACCACATGGTATTGACATAAGGATAGACACATTGACCTATGGAACCAAAATAAGAGTTTGGATATAGATCCTCGCAGATACAGTCATCTGATATTTGACAAGGCCACCAAGCCCACTCAGTTGGGAGAGAATGACCTCTTCAAAAAGTGGTGCTTGGAGAACTGGATATCCATATCCAAAAGAATGAGAGAGGAACACCATCTCACACTTTATATGAAAATCTACTCAAGATGTATCAAAGATCTAAATACAAGAGCCAAGACCATAAAGACCTTGGAAGATAATGTAGGGAAGCATCTATAGAACCTTGTAATAGGAAATGGTTTCATGAACTTCACACCCAAAGCATGAGCAGCAAAAGAAAAAATAGGTAAATGGGATCTTCTCAAATTTAAAAACTTGTGCACCTCAAAGGACGTTATCAAGAAAATAAAAAAGCAGCCTACCCAATGGGAGAAAATATTTGGTAACCATGTATCTGATAGGAGCCTATGTCCTGCATATATAAAGAAATCCTACAACTCAAAAATAAAAAGACTAACAACCCATTTAAAAAATGGGCAAGTGACCTGAAAAGACACTTCTCCAAGGAAGAAATACAAATGGCTAAAAGGCACATGAAAAAATGCTCGACATCTCTAGCTATTAGAGAAATGCAAATCAAAACTACAATGAGATATCATCTTACACCCATTAGAATAGTGGCTATTAAAAAAAACCCCAGCAGACTATAAGTGTTGGAGAGGATGTGGAGGAATGGGAACCCTCATCCACTGCTGGTGGGATTGTGGAATGGTCCAGCCACTGTGGAGGACAGTTTGGCGGCTCCTCAGAAAACTAACTATAGATCTTCCATATGATCCTGTGATCCCACTGCTGGGTATATACCCAGAAGAACTGAAAGAACAGATATATGCACACCAATGTTCATAGCAGCATTGTTCACTATAGCCAAAAGTTGGAAACAACACAGGTGCCCATCAACAGATGAATGGATAAACAAAATGTGGTACATACATACAATGGAATATTACTCAGCTGTAAGAATAAAGTGCTAATACACGGGATAACATGGATGAATCTGGAAGACCTTATGTTGAGTGAAGCAAGCCAGGCATTGAAAGATGAACAGTACGTGACCTAACTGATATTAATTTATGGAAATTGAGAAGCCACTGAGAACTATTGTCTGAAAGATAGGTGTACAAGAAAGAGAAAGAGAAGAGAAAGTTGTGAGCCATCACTCATATGGACATAACCTGTCTTAAAGTGATAGAGTGTAGCTGTGTATTGAAGGGATAGGAAGGATGGGACATGACTCCTGGGGATGAGCTTCCTGGGCAATGAGGGATTACTCACAAGTGCCAACAGGCAATACAACTGGAAAAAGACCTTGAATAAAAGGGGGAAAAGGTAAAGGCAAATGAGTTCATATGAGTAAGAGCCTTCAAAGTGAGTCGGGAAGTCATCCCAGAGGTAACGTTTATGCACATCTCGATAGGACCTCATAGGCTTCCAATGTGGATATCACCCCAAACAGAGGGGCTCCTAAGGGCTCTGGAGACACCCAGGTCCTATATCAGGGCAGATAACCCCAGAGTTTGGTGGCTTATCAGTGGGCCCTACTTTGGAATCTGTGCTCCTGAGAGTGACAGAGTTGGACCCAAATATGTCTTCCCTGCACATGGTCCATCTGTCCCTTCTATTCAAACCTATATGTTGTGCCAGAGTTTGTAGGCGTATTTCCAGAAACCGGAGTCTTTAGGCTGTCCATGTGCCAGCTGGGCCTGGAATCTCGGTGGAGCTGCAACTCCTACTCTACAGCTCAATGGACTCACCCTGGACACCTGGTGGGGAGATGCTGATGGACAACAGCCATCCCAGTGAATGGAGAGAGTCTGCAGCTGCAGGCAGGATAATCTCATCCATCTTATCCATGGGATATAAGTCCCCTCTCACTTGGAGGTGGAGTGGACATCACCATCTCAGACTCCTCAGGATTGGGGGAGAGCTATGGACTAGAGTGGACTTACTGGTATTCTGTTATAGACATATTGTGATTCACGTAATGGAAGTAATTACAACATTAATGTGGAGCCAATGGCCACCGGTTGCTTTGGCGGCAGGGAGAGGGAAAAGCAGTTGTAATACAGGGGCTTTTTCAGGACTTGGGTATTACCCTGAGTGACATTACAATGACAGATATAGGCCATTTTACATCATCATATAACATGCAGAACTGTGTGGGAGAGAGTGTGGTCTCCAATGTGAACTATGGTCCATGCTTAGTGGCAAAGCCCCAAGATGTGTGTATCTATTGCGGGTGATGTGCCACACTAATGAAGGATGTTTATGTGGGAGGTTGTGAGAGGAGTGGGGGGTGGGGCACATGGGAATCCCTACAATTTTTGTGTAAAATTTATGTAATCTAAGTAGCTTTTAAAAAATTAAAATTAAAATTAAAATAAAAAAAATTAAGAGTACTGAGTTATATATTTGAATGTGGTTAAAGGGGAGGTTTTAGGTTGTATATATGGTAAAAAAAAAAATACAGGCATTCTGATGTCATAGCAGGTACTTACATTTTTGTGGAAGGTAGTGGTTTCTTGCCTTTGAAAGGTTTTCCTCATTTTATTTATTAGTTAAAATAATTGTGACACAATGTGTCCTGATATTTTTGTTTGGAAAATAAGATACTTTCATTCCCAGGGCCAGGCTGTGTGTGCAAGAGGAGTAAAAAGAAGGGTGAGATGAGATGAGATTGGATTCATGAGCAGATGGGACTTCAGCAGGCAAAAGGAAGAAAGATAGGCTGGGAGAGGTGGAAAGTAAGAGAGCAAGGCAACCCTGGCCTAGGGAGTGGCTGCAGCATTGTACATGGTGGCACGACCCAATTTAAACTTTAAAAGACTCAGTTCATAGGTGTGGAAAAATGTTTAGTGTCATTTATCTGTCATTGCAGTATTATACAGAATAACTCAAAAGCCCTAAAAATTCTCTGTACAACTATAAAATTGTACAGCACAAAGTGTAAACCATAATGTAAACTATAGACCTTGGTTAGTAGCAATGCCTCAATATTGGTTCATCCATTGTAACAAATGTACCTCACTAATGTAAGATGTTAATAGCAGGGGAAATTGTATAAGTGGGTGGGGGGTTATTGGGAACCCCCTCTACATTTTTCCCCCCTTTGGACTCCCCTACGCTTTTGATGTAAATTTTCTGTAATCTAAAACTTCTCTAAAAATAAATTTTACTTTTTAAAAAATAAAGTAAAATAAAATAAAAAGCATGAAGAAGAAGGAGGAGGAGGAGGAAGAGGAGAAGTAGAAGGAGAAGAAGGAGAAGGAGAAGGAGAAGAAGGAGAAGGAGAAGGAGAAGGAGAAGGAGAAGGAGAAGGAGAAGGAGAAGGAGAAGGAGAAGGAGTAGGAGAAGGAACAAAGATCTGGGTGCTGGAGCTCTATGTTATTGGGTAGTCCATGCTTACAGTTCTTCTCAGTGGATAGAACTAAGGAATATATGAATATACTGTGTATGTTTATAACTATAGATACAGAAATAACTGTATATAAAGACAATTACATCTATATTTATTACCATATATATATATTGAAAACCAAAAATCCACCCCACGGCCAGCTATTTATTAATAGCACCCAGTGCAAAATGAAAAGTCAAACCCTTGTTCTAAAGGCAGGAAAAAAATGTGCAATTAGTGATGATAAAATATAAAACTTTTTCCCTTCTCCCACAATATCTCTACTTTTCATGGTACTTATTGGTTACTACTTAACACCATTCTAAGTAAAGAAAAATTAAAAATTAAAATTATTTGCATGAATTTTACTGTTTATACTATTGTGCAGTGTCATTTTTAAATTCAAGTATAAGAGCATTTATATAATTTGTATGTGGAATCACTAAATTCCACATTTCCCATTTTATAGCTCTTATTTCATTGTGCATGTATTTTGTTCTTATTATAATAGTCAAAACCCGGCACAAAATGAACAGAACTATTTTTACTTTGCTTTTAGATATGTGTACATTTGACCAACACTCTCTTATCTTTTGCTTAGTGGTGAATAAGGAAAGACTGAAGGAAAGGAACTATTAGTTGCCTTATCTTTCCCTTTCCTTCTGTCATCATTTTCACTGTAAGTGATTGACTAATAGAGGGAAACATGTGTAAGAAATGATATGCTAAGTGTCCTTGGTTGTTTTGTGTCTTTTAGAAGGTAAATCTTCCTTTTACCTTGGAAGTAAGCTCTAGTTTTAAAGGAAAGGTTGGCCTCTTGGAGCTGTTAACATCCCATTTAATCAAGGAGGTAACATGCTTACCTTTGCACTCACATGGAGACTTTCTGGATTCCCACTCATCATAGGTTCATTGTAATTTTGTTTTGATGGGATTTTGTGAATGCTACATGCTAATGGGTTACAAGGAATGGTAGATAAGCATATTGTATATATCTCCTCTGCTTCACTGCCCTGTTTGAGTTAACCTACAGAACACAAGTTCAAAGCTAAAAGGGTTAAGAATTTCAGGACGATGAGAGCAGAGCATTAAATAAAACACAGACTCCTTCTGAGCATGGGTCCCTGTGCATCTGCAGAGGTCATGGGCCCAGGAAGCTGGCCTTGACTCTGGCTTCTGGCAACTCAAATAAAATACAATAAAAAGATGTTATCGAAGATGCCATGGGTTTGGTAAGAAAAGCCTCACATCATAGATGTCTAAGTAGTGATGCATGGCAAAATACTCTCTATATGTTTTTGTAAATGTGATAAATTTGGGTAGGGTATTTACCCATACACACTTGGGGAAAGGATCCAAATAGGAAGCTTTGAAATTTGCCCACAGTGAGTTCCTATAGCAAGCCAATTGGAATTCTCAATGAACTGTTCTCCTCTTTCTTAGACAAGAGCTTATGTTTCATGTTCTCTTTCCAAATCATTTTCTCTAACCTCTTTAGGTTACCAACATGCCATACCCAATGTTCAGACATTTTAATGAGGACTCAGTGGGTGTGGAGAATCACTGTGTGTGGATGTCAGTTGTGATCTTGCATATTTATTTTATTTCATCTACTTCCTGTGAAGGAATTTCTTTCCACAAGAAAGTAATCAGATTTGTTTAGGTTATGATTCTCAATTCCTGCTTCATAAATATTTCAGTTGTTCCTCTCATCTCTTTCTTATCCTGGGAAAAAACCCTTATTGTTTTACATTGGATGAAGTGGTACATCTTCATGACTGTCTAGGAAGAATTGGCCTCTCCCTTTGTGTTCTGCTCTGCTCCTCTCTCTGTATGGAACCTATTGGTTTATAATGTAATAATGGATTTCTAAGTCTATTTTCTCCCTGAGAATCTCAAATTTCCCCAGGGTAGGAATAAGGTCTTTTTCTTTTCTGTGTCCCTGATGCTTATCACAGTGTCATGAACACGGTGAACTTAAAAAGGGAAATACTTAAAAGCTCTTTATTCTTTAGACATTTTCTTCTCACATTTGGTCCTAGCATTTTTCTCAGTTGAGATGATATGTGTGTTTAGCTATTGAAAATTATATGGAAAGCATGATACCATATAATTATGATATGTTTTTATTACCAGTAACTAGGAGTTGTCTGACTAGAAAATTATTGTCAGAGAGGATAACATAAGATTCTCTTCAAAAGCTGAAATGTCATTTTCAAGACCCTTTGCTAGCCAATCTGTATGGTCAGTTCAATTAATTTAAGCCGCTTGAGAGTTAAATGGTTTAAAGACATTCCTGACTCTTTACCAAAATTAAAAAAAAATTATCGTCATTATTATTTTACTTTAATGGCACACATAGAATTTGATAAAATACATTTAAAGAAGCTGCCTGGTGAGAATTAGCATAGGAAACTTTATCCTTAATGGCCTTCACCTGGGCTCTTGGTGCCCTTTTGCATGTGGTTGAAACGGACCTAGAATTGCCCCTTGGAGAAGTTAAGGCACAGCCATCTCCATGTGGAAGCTATGACCTTCTCTTCATGCACCTTTTAGTTCATCCTACAAACCCTACCTGAACTTAACTCCTGATCAGGGTGTGTAAACTGCCCATAGTTTGCAACATGATATTTACACTTTGCTTAGTTGTCAAAGCAAAACTCAAATGCTTTCCTGACCAATACTTTCCAAAATCAAGAAATAACATTTATAGAAGCTGATCTGAAGCAAGGCAGCTTTGCACACACATGTTTATCCTTCAATAATTAATATAATTTTCCCTCTCACCATAATCTGCTTCTTCCTCTTTATTGTTAAATTATTGTTTATATATTATGGTAAATGTGCTGTAGTCCACTTGATCTCTAGTTCTGCTGGAACCTCTAAAAATTCTTGTTAGGCCAGACAAACCATTGGATTGCTGTCCACACACACATTATTGTGGTCTTTTGTAGACCTGAATTTATGGAATGGGTAAGCAGTATAATTTGGAGATTGAGAGCTTGAGGATTGGTGACAGATATTCCTGATTTGAATCTCACTATAGTTTCACCTGTTTCTCTTGCCCTCTGTATGACCACTGGCACTTCTGAAGGCTCTAAAGCTTGGCTTTCCCTCCTATCTATAAAATAGGGTAAGATGACTACTGACAGGGTTACAGAGACCATTAAAGTAATAATTCATGTATAGCAGCTAGCACAGTGCCTGACCTAGTACATGCTCAATATATAATTAAGTGCACCTTGGTATATTGCCTGGGTTAACACTGTATGACAGAGCTCCCCTAATCATGGTAGGGATGTTGCTAATAATGTTCATTCATTTATTCAACAAGTATTTTTGGATGGCTGGTTTTCTGCCAGTCATAATTCCTCTTGTTGACAATAAAGCAATAAAAAAAAGAGAAATAATCCCAGGTCTGAAGGAGCTATATTCTAGGTGGGGGTGAGATATACATAATATATAAGTAGATTATTTAATACATGAGAAGGTGAGGGGGCTATGGAAATAAAGTGAGAGCAAGGTAGTGGGTGTGGGGAGTGTTGGGGGAGGAGAATGTATTTTTAAATGTTGTCATGGAGGGCATCACCAAGAAGGGTCTCTTGAGCAATATTTGAAGGAAGAATAAGTGATACATGTAGATATGCAGATATCTGGGGAAGAGCATCCCCTCAAAACGTTGATATAGGAGTATGTTAGTGGTGTGTCCAAGGAATAGCCAGAGGACTAGTGGGGTTGGAGAGCAATTGGTTGTTAGTAGGTGATGGGGTTGAGATTGGGGGGAAGATGAGACTGGGGTGAGGTGGAGAGGAGTACCACATTACTCTGAGTCATTCCACCTCATTGTTACTGAGTGAGCATAGAGTTTCAGTTCCCTGATGCACCCTGCTGACAACACCCTATAAAAGCAAAACACCAAATCACACCACCTCACTCTGGCTTGTTCTTGCAACTGGAGTGTACATTCAGCTGCTTGTTCAGCCCTAACACCTGGGCAGTTTTTCCTTTGGAGCTTGAGTGGGTGGGTATTATCAAAATATTTTGTTGTGCCTTTTCCTTGTCCTTTGGCTAGAGGGCAATTCTCTTTTCCTGCAGCAGTTGGTTCTCAGTTGAAAGCTTCTCTAGCACCCTATTTTTTGGATAGATGGGAGGCACAAGGAACTCACCACCACATTTTTCCTTTTTCCTCAAGTCTTGAGGTCCTTAGCCAACTTGTTTTTTTCTTTCTACCCATTAGAGTCTTCCTATGTTTATTGTATTATGCCCACTTATGTTGTAAGAGAGAAGACTAGCAAGGAATGTGGCTACTTCATCTTAACTGAACTAGAAGTCTGATAGTTGGATTTATCAGACAAACTGTGTCACTTTTGAGACTGAAAGAAGTGATGTCTGGATGTCTGAGCAGCAGGCACAAAACAGAAGACATGGCCACTACATCTATAGTCCTTGTTCTGGGCTATTCTCAAATAGAAATCACTTTGTACATTTCACTCAAATTTCAACCACATTTTCAAGGGCCTGACACTACCAGATGGTGTTGAGGGTCTTAATTTATTTTTTTGGTTACTACCTGTGAAATTTCCACTCAGCACTTTTCCTTGTCCTCTCTGGTTTCAGAAAGGTCAGGAGTGATAAGACTGGATGCATGGAGGGAGGCTGCCCCCAGCCTAAGCTTTTTCATGACTTTTGAGAGATGTTTAGTTGACATCTTGGCAGTGTCACTAGCTCTTGATAGGAGTTTGTACATCAGAGTTTCCAAGATTTTTTG
Organism: Tolypeutes matacus; assembly: GCA_026826555.1. Taxonomy (NCBI): domain Eukaryota; kingdom Metazoa; phylum Chordata; class Mammalia; order Cingulata; family Chlamyphoridae; genus Tolypeutes; species Tolypeutes matacus. The sequence goes on along the minus strand of JAKSZT010053975.1, from coordinate 876,074 downwards.
CCCTTGATGCTCACTTTTTGAGGCAAGTGATGCTTCTGCTATGGGTTTCTTATGTTTACAGAGCTCAGAAATATCTCTTAAGGTTTTTTGTTGCTTACTGCTGAGCCTTGCTCCTTTAGTCAAGTAGTCTCCAATCAGATGTTCTAGGGGCTGCTCCAGGATGAATCCTGCCTGATTCTATACAGAGTTACCTACCAGACCCTTTAAACTTGCTGGATCCTGAGTAGAGGCAAAAATGTTATTTGTGTTATTTCTCAAGAGTTCAATGTACAGGTAATTTTGATCTAAACAGGGAGCAAAATGTAATGATTAGATCCATGGGCTCTGAAGTCAGAAAGGGGTTTTTAATTTTTTTATGTTTAAAGAAGATTTAGATTACATAGATGTTACATGAAAAATATAGGGAAATCCCCCCAAAGCAAGCAGAAGAAAGGAAATAATAAATATTAGAGCAGAAGTAAATGAAATTGAGAACAAAAACACAATAGAGAAAATCAACAAAACCAAAAGTTGATTCTTTGAGGAGATCAGTAAGATTGACAAACCCCTAACTAGACTAAAAGAAAAAGTTGTAATACAGGGGCTTTTTCAGGACTTGAGAATTATCCTGAGTGACATAGCAATGACAGATATAGGCCATTTTACATCAGCATATAATATGCAGAACTGTGTGGGAGAGTGTGGTCTACAATGTGAACTATGGTCCATGCTTAGTGGCAAAGTCCCAGGATGTGTATATCCATTGCAGGTGATGTGCCACACTAATGAAAGATGTTTATGTGAGAGGCTGTGGGAGGTGTGGGAGGTAGGGCATATGGGAATCCCTGTAATTTTTGTGTAACATTTATGTAATCTAAGTATCTTTTTAAAAAATAAAATACAAGTAATAAAAATAAAAATAATAAAATAAAATAAAAATTTACATTATGAGTTCTCTCATGTGGCATATCATATAACCATCTACTAACAGCTTTGCTACATAGATGACATGCATATAGATTCTCTTCAGTATGAATGTCCTCAGATTATCTGAAGTAGTAGAAATGACTACAGAAACTTCTGAACTGATTGAAAACAAAGCATTTCTTCACTAGGTGAGTTCTCTGGTGTGTTTAAAGGTTAAATCTATGGCTGAAGTCTCTTTCATATCCAAAACCTTTAGAGTTTAATTTAAAGTCAGAGGAATATTGACTGATGCTTTCTGAAATTGTTGGCATTCATAGGGATTCTCTTCCATTTGAGTAATCTCATGTTGTCTAAGGCTAGAAAAATTTTCCCATATATATGGTATTGTGATTTCTGTCCAGCATGAATTCTCTCATGTTGCTGGAGGGCAGAACTAGAAGTGAAAGATTTCCTAAATAGATGACATTCATGGGGTTTCTCTCCAATGTGGGTTCTCTCATGTTGTTTAAAATAAGATATCAACTCAAGGTTTTTCCACATAAATAACATTCATGGGATTTCTTTCCAGTGAGTTCTCTCATGTCATTTATGATTAAAACATATACTGAAGGCTTTCACACATTGATCACATTCATGGAGTTTCTCTCCAATCTGAGTTCTCTGATGTGGCTTAATGGAAGAATGATGAAAGAAGCCTTTTGCACAAAGATGGCATTCATAGGGTTTCTCTCCAGTGTGAGTTCCCTCATGTTCTTTAAGTTGAGAATATTGACTGAATGCTTTCCCACATAGATAACATTCATGGGATTTCTCTCCAGTGTTGAGTTTTCTCATGATGTTACAACTCAAAATGGATCAAAGACCTGAGTATAAAAAACCCGGATCATAAAACTACTAGAAGAAAATGTAGGAAACATCTTAAAGACCTTGTGGTAGGTGGTGGTTTCTTGGATCTTTTACCTAAAACATGTGCAACAAAAGCAAAAATATACAAATCAGACCTCCTGAAAATTAAACACTTTTGGACCTCACAAGAACTTTGTCAAAATGGTGAAAATATAGCTAACTCAATGGGAGAAAATATTTGGAAATCACATGTCTGATAAGGGTTTAATATTCATAATATAGAGAGATGTTACAACTCAACAATAAAAAGACAAATGATCAAATTAAAAAATGAGTAAAAGACTTGAATAGACATTTGTCTAAAGAAGAAATAAAAAGGCAAAGCACACAAGAAAAAATGATCAAAATCACAAATGATTAGGGAAATGCAAATCAAATCTACAATGAAATATTGTTTCACACCTATCAGAATGGCCACAATTAAAAAGACATATAACTGTAAGTATTGGAGAGGATGTGGAGAGATAGGAACACCTATTCACTGCTGGTGGGAATGCAGAATGGTACAGCCACTGTGGAGGACTGTTTGGCAAGTCCCTAAAGAAGTTGAATATAGATTTGACACATGACCCTGCAATACCAAACTGGGTATATACCCTGAAGATTTGAGAGCAGTGACATGAATAGACATCTGCACACCTATGTTCATGGCAGTTATTCACTAATGCCAAATGTTAGAAAAAACCCAGGTGTGCATCACCTGATGACTGGATAAACAAACTGTGGTGTAGTCACACAATGGAATATTATGCAGCTGTAAGAAGAAATGAAGTTGTAAAGCATATGACAATATGGATGAACCTCGAGGACATTATGTTGAGTGAAGCAAGCCAGACAGAAAAGGACAAATACTATATGATTGCATTACTATGAACTAAATATATTGTGTAACATATTGTATGATTCCATTTATATAAAATGTAAATATAACTCAATTTATAAAGATGAAATTTGATTAGCGGTTATGTAGGGCTAGGAACGGCATGCAAAAGGATGTGTAGTTTTTATTTTAGGAGGAGTGAAATAATTCTAAATTTTGTGTGATGAAGAATGCACAACATTGTGATTATACTAAAAACCATTGATCAGACATTTTAGATAGATGGTATGGATTGTGAACATATCTCAATAAAACTGTTAAATAAATAAATAATTGGGCAAGAATAGCCAGAAATAGCAGCTATGTACAGCAGGAGAAACATAGAGAGATTGAGTGGTGAAGAATTTTCTTGTTTGTCTGTTTTTTGGTTATTATTATTATTGAAATAATGAAAATGCACTAATAATGATTGTATTGATGAATGCACAACTATGTGATTATACCAAATACCATTGATTATAAACTTTGGATGAATTGCATGGTTTATAAATATGTATTTTATTGAAAATTGGTTTGTTAAAAAATATAGGGGAGTCCCATATACACCACCCCTTCCTCCCCCCCCCCCACTTTCCCCCATTAACAACATCTTTCATTAGTGTGGTACATTTGTTAAAATTGATGAGCACATATTGAAGCACTGCTACTAAACATGTTCTATAGTTAACATTATAGTTTAAACTTTGCACTGCACAATTTTATAGATTTTGACAAAATGTATAATTGCCTGTATCCATCATTGCAATGTCATGCAGGACAACTCCAATGTCCAAGAAATACCCCATGATACACATATTGTTCCCTCTCCCTCCCCTCAGAAATTCTGGTGGACACTGCCTTTACATTAATGATATAAGTTCTTCCATGGCTAGGATAATAATTCTACTTTAGTCCATCATTGCATCCCCCCCCCCTTATGTTTGTTCATTCCTCATTCTTGAGGATTTTGGGATGGTGATGTCCACTCTGTGTCTGATTGAGTGGGACCTTAGATCCCATGAGGCAGATGGATGGAACTGTCTTGCTTGCAGTTGTGGATACTCTGTTTTTGGGGGATGGGTGTTGTCCATTATCATTCTTTTTTAGTTGTTTGGGATGAATCCAATGAACTGGAGTGTAGGTGTTGCAACTCTGCTGAGATCAGTGCTCAAGTGGCATATGAACAGACTGAAGATTTAAGTCTCTGGGACACATATTTGATGATTACAGTGCTAATTATAGATTTAAATAAATGGGGCAGAAGAATCATGTGTAGGAAAATCATAAATGAGTCTAACTCTGTGTATTAGTCAGCCAAAGGGGTGCTGATGCAAAATACCAGAAATCTATTGACTTTTATAAGGAGTATTTATTTGGAGTAGAAGCTTACAGTTACCAGGCCATAAAGTGTAAGTTACTTCCCTCACCAAAGTCTATTGCCATGTGTTGGAGCAAATTGTCTGCTGACATCTGTGAGGGTTCAGGTTTCCTGGGTTCCTCTTTTCCATGGATTTGCTTCCCTCCAGGCTCAGTGCCTCTGCTAGCTCCACAAGGCCAGCTGTAGACTATTAGGCAAATGGCTTATTTCTCTTCCTGGGGCCTTTTCTCTTTCCTCAATACCAAGCTCCTCTGTGTACTTACTTCCCAGGGCTCCAGCTCATAAACTCCAAACTCCCTTCTCTGCAGTGTGGTTTCTATATGAGTTCCCACCCACCAAGGGAGTGGAGATACAATGTCCTACTGACATGGCCCAATCAAAGCTTTAATAGTTATTTAATCAAATAAAAGTAAAACCTCTGAATCCAATATACTCTAATATGCCCAGAGGAAAAGCCAATTTACAAACATAATCCAATATTACTTTTTGAAATTCATCAATAATATCAAACTGCTACACTCCACCCTCTGAATTCCAAAAAGTCATTACAATATTAAAAAAAAAAAAAAAAAAAAAACTTAAATCAGTAAAAACACCAAGTACAAAATCACATCATCAGTTTAAAGAAATTGTTTGTCTTAAGGCAAAGTCCCTCTGGATGTAGACCTTTGTAACTTACAAAACAACTTATCTGCTTCCAATACACAAATGGACAGATGAAGGATAAACATTTTCATTATCATAAGAAGAAATTTGGAGGTAAAGGTAAGTCATGGGTCCTCCACAGTTCAGTAACTCTGCAGGGCATCCTTCATTCAATTTCAAAGTCTGACAGTCATTCACAAGATGTTGGTTTCTTCTCCCTTGGGCTACATGGGGCCCACCCTTTCCACAGGCTTGCACAATGGCCAATTTCTTGGTTCTGCCCTCATCAAGCACCTGGGTCTTGACCAATCTCAAGACCTCACCCTCCAAGTGTGTTGGGGCGATTGACACAACTTACCCAATCTTTGGGTTAGAGTCATAGTCCCTGTAGTACAGTGAAGTGAAGACAACATTCTTCTTAACCTTTGGCACAAGGCTCAAACCTCTCAGAGCAACAAGTTGACCGCCTGGCCTTTCCTAATCCATGGGGGACAGGTCCACCCCTCTCAGACCTATGAGGTGCTGATCTTAACTGCCCTAATCCTTGAGGAATGTGCTCCACTCTCTCTGTACTCTGGGGTGGCAAAACTGTCCCCCAAACATTGGGTGGGAACATCCACCCTATTCAACTGCTGGGGAAACTCATCCTCTCTACATACATCGGTGGGGGTCCTCTCTTAGTCCATGGTGATGTCTTAAATCCAGATCTCAGCTTCCATAGTTTTCCTTTTAAAGCTGTTTTTCCTTCAATCTCTTCTTTCCATGTCCCTTTTTGTCCAAGCTGACAGTGGTTTTGTTCATACAGTGCTCTCAAAAACCTTGTTGGTTTAGCATGCAAGAAGCAGGGGTTCAAGCCATCAGACAGTAAGACTTTCCACAAGTCTTTCTGAGATAATTACATCTTCAATCCTGATTTACAAGTTCCAAATTTAGTTAAGTCCTCAAATGGGGCACTATCATCTGGGAGCATGATTTCCAGAGGCTTGGAGTTTCCAGAATTATTTTCTGTTTTCTTTGTGCCCAACAGTTCAGTCCTCAGCTTGTCTCTCTCATCTAGCATTTTGCTATAAGCTGAAAGGAGAAGCCAAGCTGCATTCATTGAGTTTACATTGAAAAGTTCTTTAGCTAAATGCCCAGACTCACCATTTTCAAATTCTTCCTTCCATAAAATGGGAATTAATTTTGCCAAGTTCTTTGCAACTTTAAGACACAGATCACCTTTCCTCCAGTTTCCAATAATAGTTCTATCATTTGCTTCTGTATTAGTCAGGGTTCTCTCAGGAAACAATCAACAGGAGATATCTGCCAATAATATGAGATTTCTAAAGAGTCTCTCACATGAACATGGGAATGCACAAGTCCAGGTTCTGCAGGAAGGCTGCAAACCAGGGGCTCCAATGAAAGTCTAATGAAAGGTCCCTGATGAGTTTCTGGGAGAAGTTGCTTGTCCAACAATGAGCTGAGAAGTTCTCTCTGAATGTTGAAATCACTTCCCCTTTTAAGGCATTCAACTGATTGGATAAAAGCATCACCCATTGATGATGTAATCTCCCTGATTAATGCATCCATGCAGTAAACTCACTGGTGATTGAAGTCCATAAATGCTCTTTGTATTACAATTAGCCCAGGAACAAACACCTGGAAACAATTACCTGGCCGAGTTGACACATTAACCTAACCATCACAGCCTCTTTAGAATCTATATTACTATCAACAGTCTCTTCAAAGCACTGTAGGTCTTTTCTACCAAGCATCTCACAATTCCTCCAAAAAATACCTCTTACCCATTTGTAAAACCATTCCAGCATTTTGGTAATTGCAAAAGCACTTCCCCACTCCTTGGTACCAAATTCTGTATTAGTCAGCCAAAGGAGTGCTGATGCAAAATGCAAGAAATCTGTTGGCTTTTATAAAGGCTATTTATTTGGGGTAGAAGAAGCTTACAGTTACCAGGCCATAAAGCCTAAGTTACTTCCCTCACCAAAGTCTATTGCCACATGTTGAAGCAAATTGTCTGCTGATGTCTGTGAGAGCTCGGGCTTCCTGGGTTCCTCTCTTCCTGGAATTTCCTTCTCTTCAGGCTCAGCTCCTCTGAAGCTCCACAAGGCCAGGTATAGACTATCAGGCAAATGGCTTGTTTCTCTTCCTGGGGCTTTTTCTATTTCCTCATGACCAAGCTCCTCTGTGTGCTTACTTCCCAGGGCTCCAGCTTAAAAACTCCAAGCTTCCTTCTCTGTGGTGTGGTTTCTCTGTGAGTCCCCACCTACCAAGGGGGTAGGGATACAACATCCTAGTGATATGGCCCAATCATTGACTTAATCATTATTTAATCAAGTAAAATTAAAACCTCTGAATGCAATACACTCTAATATGCCCAGAGAAAAAGGCCAGTTTACAAACATAATCCAATATTACTTTTTGGAATTCATCAATAATATCAAACTGCTACACTCTGATACACCAGGGAGGTGGGTTAACTTATATTCCAAGATAAAGCTCACTGATGGGGTGCCAATTTTCTAGGGTTGTCTGTCCTATCTATATTGTGTAGATGTCTCCAGAGCTCACAGATGCACCCCTACTTGAGGCAGACTTTATTGTGACAGTCACTGAGATCTTTCTGAGACATGCATAAGTGTAACCTCTAGAATGACTTCCTGACTCACTTTGAAATCTCTTAGCCATAAAAACTCATTTTTATTTAATATTTTCCCCTTTGGGTCAAGGTCTTTTTACAAATGCATTGCTAGTTGATGCTTGGTAATAATCCCTCAGTGCCAGGGAAGCTATTCCCTGAGGTCATGTCCCATGCTGGAGGTAAGGTAGTGGTTTTTTTTGTTTGTTTGTTTTTAACAATTTATTGAAGTATATCATTCATACATGAACATACATAAACTATAAGTGTTCAGTAAATAAACACTGTGAACTTATAAAACAAATATGCATAACATCATACAGGGCTCCCACACATCACCACCCCCCAAACACCCTGCATTATCGTGAAACATATCACGAAAGAGCATCGTCAAAGTATTACCACTAACTATAGTCTGTATCTTCCTCCCCTATACCTTTTTTTAAGGATTTATTTATTTATTTACTTTTATCCATTTTACCCCCACCCCTCCATTTTTGCTGTTTCTGTGTCCATTTGCTGGGCAATTCTCTGTGTCCATTTCCTGCCCTCTCTTCTCATCCTTCTCCTCTTGTCTTCACTGGGGTTTGATCCTCGGAATCTCTGATGTGGGAGAGAGGCATCCTACCACCTGCACCATCTTAGTTCCTGGTTTTTTGGTGCATCCCCTCTTGGTTCTCCCTTGTTTCACTCTCCTGTTATGTCATCATCTTGCTGCAGGGCTTGCAGGGCCTGGTGGCACACCCACAGATGGGGCCTGATGGCTCACCCATTCGCAGGACCTGGTGGCTCACCCACTCATGGGGCCTGGTGATGCACCTGCACACAAGGCCTGGTGGCACACCTGTGGATGGGGCCTGACAGCTCACCCACGCACAGGGCCTGGTGGCTCACCTGCTTGTGGGACCTGGCAGCACACCTACACATGGGGCCTGGTGGTTCACATGCCTTCTATATTTTTCTTTTTACTGGGAGATCCCAGGGATCAAGCCCAGGTCCTTCCATATGGGAGACAGATGCCCTACCACCTGACCCACTTCTGTCCCCTTGCTATATCTCTTCAGGTTGACCAAAGATACCCAAAGTTACAGTCTTTTCCCATACAAGATGGTCATATAATAAACCAGGCTTTGTTTATCACCAGCATTCTAATAACCAGACCTAGGAAAAAAAACTAGGTTTGGGGACACACGCATGTTTTCTAATATAGCGAATGTTTTGCTTACCCTGATTATTACAAAATCAGGTCAGCAAGAATATTCACAAGGATAGTGTTTTTATATGCTGAGTTTGGCTTAGAAAGAGGCCACATTTGAGCAACAAGGAAGCTTTCAGGAGGTAACTCTTATGCAATATATAATATTAGGCTAAGTTTCAAGTTCACAAGAACAAAGTTCTTAAGTACAAGCATCAATATCAAGGGTCTGGTGTAATGGTCTGTCCTCCTTTGTCAGGTACTGTCCTTGTACTCAGAGGATTCTCACTGCTTTATTAGAGATGTAGTAAGATTTCCCAGGATGGGAATTCAATATTCTTTTGGTTATTTTGTGGGCCCCAACCCCATGAATACTTGAACATATTCATATTCTATAGAAGCATGCCCCAGGTGCACCCCTCTCCACACTTACATCCTCCATCACCAACACCCCACATCAGTGAGCTTCCCCTGCCACAATAATGACTCTTCTGTGATCCAAAACCTTCCCCCAAAATTCAAAAATAAATAAATAAATAAAATAAATAATATTTATTCAGAAATTCTTAAGAAGATTATTTTTTGGTCTGGAAAAAAGAAAGCGGAGTCCCTCCCCACCTGCTCTACGCCGCCCGCCCGGGGGCCGCCCTCCCTTGGTCCCTAGCCGTCGCCGCCAAGGCCGCCGCCCCAATGAGCTCCTACCTCGTGAACCCGCTGTTCTCCAAGTACACGGCGGCGGCCGCGGCGGCGGCGGAGGGCGAGGCCGTGAATCCCACTTACTACGACTTTCACTTCGTGCCCGAAGTCGGCGCCAGCCGCCGCCCGCCGCCCTGCAGCTCAATGGCAACCTAAGCCGCTGACTTCCCTTGCGCGCCCCCGCAGGTGCTCGCCGCCCGCGGGACCCGGGTGCGGAGGCGGGGGCCGCCCTGGCACCCGACTACTTCCATCCCGGCAGGGGGCAGCCCAGCCGCGGCCTACCAAGCCGACCCCACCTCCCCTTCTCCGCAGCCGCCACCTCCCCACTGCGGCGGGATTGCCTGTCACGGGGAGCTCACAAAGTTTTGCGAATAGGCTAACTTAGCCGATTTTTTTTGCGACCCAACAAAAGGCCAAGCTGGTACAATATAATGACTGTAAATAGTCCAGTGATAATATTGGCGAGGACTCAGACCATTTAAATCACAACTCCTCTCCTTCTGAAATGTATCCCTGGATGAGACCACAAGCAGCTCCTGGTAGGCGAAGAGGAAGACAAACCTACAGGCGTTTCCAAACACTAGAGCTGGAAAAGGAATTCCTTTTTTAACCCTTATTTGACCAAGAAGAGGAGAATCGAGGTTTCCTCAATTCTAGTCCTCACCAAGAGGCAAGTAAAAATCTGGTTCTGGAACAGGTGAATGAAATGGATAAAGGAGAACAACAAGGACAAATTCCCGGTGTCCCGGCATGAGGCGAAGAAAAAGGAAACCAAAAAGGAAGCCCAAGAACTGGAGGAAGACAGAGTCCAAGGCCCGACAAATTAACTTCCACCATTAAAATTTTACCACAGACTATTAAAACTAACAATCCAACATATATGCTGGTGGACACCACCTATTTTCTTTTTTGGAAAAGAACTTACCTGTGTTTCAAGCTACCTTCATATCATTCACTGCTCTTGAGGTTTCTGTGCTTTGAGAGGGATTTGGGTGTTTAAAAAAAAAACTTTCTAGTACTGCAGAGAAGCAGCCCTTGAGCTGTTCTATGTAAGAGTAATTTGATACTGACCTTGTAGCTATATTTTTATAATGGTAGTTTTTAACACCCAAGCTGTTGATTTGCCTCAACAACGTAAACTTCCTAATAATTAGCACTAAATAGTTGAATATAAAATGCTTTATTAAGAAAAAAAAAAAAGCAATGGTATGTGAAAGCATGAAAGTCTATTGTTCACAGAGACTGAGAGAAGCTGCTTGGCAAATGGCTTCAAAGAAAATCTTGTCAGACTGAGCATTGAGTGAAGAAGCCTAAAGACTTTGTCAGGCCAGGGGAGGGAGAAGCCCACACCTTTCCCTTCCAGGCACATCCTCTCCACCAGTGCCAATACTCTTCTTCTGGAGAAGAGCAGCATTAGCCAGGACTTCATTCAGAAGGGCAGAGAAATCCAAAGTGCACCAGAGTCAGAATCCTCCAAGGCTTCTGCATCAGCCACATAGTCCCAGATCCTACCCCTCCTGCATCAGCAATTCCCTGATGGCCTTGGTGCAGCCCAGGCAGGCCTCAGGGCTGGGCCTGAAGAAGAGTCATTGGGAGGGACCACAGACCAGCACAGTCTCTCAGCTTGGCACTGTGGCCTCACCCTCTGCACACATCATCTACAGTTGGGTTGGAGACCCTGCTGGAACCAATTCCCTCCAAGCTGTTTCCAAAGGAAACTCCATCCACATGGGGCAACACCAAGTAATCAGCAAGCAGCAGAATTTTCCTGTGGGGTGAGGTCAGCCTCCCTTTTTGGCAACATCCAAGGCTAACAAGGGGCCATGAGGCAGCTCATTAAATTTATCTGCAGTATTGCATGCTTGGTGTGTGCCAGCAGGGAGCAAGACAAATAGGAGAGGAAATACCAAGGACAGATGGTCAGGATCTCCAGGAAGCCCAGCCTCAGTCATGGAACTTGAAATGGAGGATGAAAATCATGAGCTTCCTGAAACCCCAAGTAATGATACAGGAGATCTGTGAGGTGATCAAAGCACTTTGCTGTGAGTAGGACCTGACCAAGTGTTACAGCCTGCTGTGCATGTGGCATGCTGGGGTCTCCACAGGGTGCCAGTAAAAAGGATATCTGGGACCTCCAAGGCCTTTAAAACCATTGCTACCAAACTAAGAAAGGATCTTCAGCTTTAAAATGCTCCTAGGAGCTGATTGGGAGACTAGAGAAGGGGCCCTCAGGCCCTCACTGCCAGGTGGCCACTCTGCACACCACCTGGGTGGAACTCCAGAGAGTGGACTGCTATGTATCCCTTGTGGCCTGCTCCCTTGTCCTACACTTCTCCAAGTCTGATGGTGAGGGCCAATGGCCATAATCTTGACTACCCCATACCTCATGGAATTGTTAAAGCAGGAGCTTTTTTGATTTTGGTGGTGATGGTTTTATAGGATATGAAGGTGCTGGGATCCTTTTCAATGGAAACTCACTGAGAACCTACTATGGTATTTGTATATCACACCCTTCCCTGAACAATATCCTCCAGCCTGGCACAACACATGTCACAGCAGCATGTATGGGTTGTTCAGGTCCCACTCATAACTGTTGGCATTCAGTATCTGCTGATCTCCCATATCATCTTTTTGGGCTCATGATCTTCATCCTCCATCAAAACTTTAGTTAGGAAAAAAAAAAAAAAACTTTAGTTAGTGTACCTTGGCTTCCTGAGGATTAAGGTATCTCCCCTAGGTATTTGCTTTAAGGTTCATTGAGGTTCCTTCTGGTAAACTTGACATGCAAATATGTCCATATGACCTTGAAGAAATTCCCATTGGCTCCTTGTTGGTCCCAGCTGTTGTTAGAGTAAGAGGCTGGGGTCCTACTACAGGGAAAATGTTCCTGGTTCCCTGCCTGTGGGAGCTGCCCTATGAACAGAGCTCTCTTTGAATTCAGGGTGGGAAAATGTTTTTTTTTTTTTGGTGGGGGGGTTCCATCCCTGCTGCTGATGTTGTAGGTAGATGGGAAGACACAGGGCTATGCTGCAAGAATTGCTAATCCACAGTCTCTCCCATTCTCTGTGGGCCCCAGTCCAGAAAGCCTGAGAGTGTTGCTGGATTTTTCTCTAGGTTCTTGCTTATGTTACATAAAAGAATTTAAGAGCATGCCAGTTTAGTTAGGCCAATAGTTTATTAAGAAAATGAGAGAAGAGAAAGAAAATATCAGATTATGTGTCCCAGATATACTTGCAGGCTAGTCCAGGCTGAGAGAGTAAAAAGTGTGAAAAAAGGGGCAAAATGTGTCTATTTACAATTACAAATCCCCAGGCATACTCACCTGCTAGTCCAGGCACAGAGAAAAAAAAAGGAAAAGGGGTCAATTTACAGATTACTAATCCCCAAGTGTTTTGCATGCTAGTCCAGGCAGAGAGAGAAAAAGGCAAAAAAAAAAAAAAAAAAAAAAAAAAAAGGCCAGATTACCTCCCATACTTGCTTTTTAAAATCATTAATTATTCTGTTCTTTTGCTAATGTAGGGGGAGGAATCCCAGTGGTATGCTGTTTTGATTGATTGCCCCATCCATTAATTCCTCTACAGGGCCCAATGATAAGGCCTCTTAGGAATATCCTGGGCTTTTCCTTGAACCTGGAAGAAATCCCATTCTAAATGGGGGTTTCTCACAAGGTTCTTCCAGCAGCCTTCTGGTGGGGGTCTTTCCCTTAGAGGGATTCCAGGTGGGATTCCATGGCCACATGTTTCACAGTGGTTTTCTGCCAGGTCCTAGATTCATCTTTTCATTCCCTAAACTAGCTTGCTTCAATGGGTTGCTGTAAGCTGTGCTGTGAGCTGTTTCTGATTCCTAGTGCTGGTGAGTGTGTCTGGGAGATGGCATCAGAATCAGAAATCAGCTGTGTGTCTATAAACCTGCAATGAACAGTCCAAAAAGGTAATTAAGAAAGTAATTCCAGGATTTCTGGGAAGATGGAGGATTAAAGAGGCAGAGGGATCACTTCTATCCTAGAAAAAATAGCTAGAGGACAGGAGGAGACTATCTAGAGGGCTGCTCTGGGGCTCAGGACACCAGGGAAGGCAAGACATGACCCAGAAGAGGGAGAGGTGAAGAAAAGGCTTCTTAGCTGGCTGAAAAATCCCATGAATAAAGCTGCAAAAGCAGCAGCAATTTCTTTCTATCTACCTTCAGAGCAAACAACAGTCAGTGGACTGCAGTGGCTTTGGACTGTAGTGGCTATGAACTGAGGGAGTTGCAGGGGTCCTTTTCCCCAAGAAAGGAGAGAGGGAGGGATGCAGCCTACAGCAAATTAAGATTTTGGCTAGTGAACTTTGCTACTTTCCACCCAGTTGGGGCTATGACATTGTCACTGAGAGCCAGCAGGGGGCTAAAGATAATTTGCCTTCTCAAACACCCTCCCTGCTGCCTCAGGCTGGTTGGGAGAGGGTTGGGACCTGTGAAGGGATGAGAACAGCTTCTGCAAAAGTTTGTGAAGCCTGGCCAGCCCTAAGGGCATTCCTTCTGCATCACCCACCCACCCACCTGAGTTACACTGAATGCATTCCCCCCTGGTAACTGGGGTTAAGCTGAGTGGTCTGCCAAAGAGCACCATCTGCTGGCCAAACCAGAAGAGTGCACAAGAAGGGAAAAATAAATAATAGAAGAAAGCAGGTGCCTTTATTGCCACCCTCTCCAAGGCCCTTGAAAACTGTCCTGGACCCCATTGCTGGGTCCTTAACCCTGATTTGAATAGTTAAACATGGACAATACTAAATATCTAGAACAAGTTGAACCAAGGGTCAAAGAACAGTGCTAGCACACAGCTACTTAACAGTAAATCCCTGGGCAAGAGAGAGAAAATGAACATCAGAGTAAACTCAGCATCAGAACTGATGCCTAGAGATCAGCAAGAAATAATAAGCCATATTAAGATAAAGGAAAAAAAAAAGATAAAGGAAGATATGACTCAGGCAAAAGAACAAACCAAAGCTCCAGGTGAGACACAGGACTTGAAACAGCTAATCAGTGAAGTTCATCCAAATCTCTTAAATCAAATCATGGAATTAAAGGACAACATTGCTAAAGAAATAAAATACATTAAGAAGACACTGGGTGAGCACAATGAAAAATTTGAAATTTTGGATAGAAAAATAACAGAACTTATTGGAATGAATGGCAAAATAAGTGAGACTAAAAATACACTGGAGGCACAAAACAGCAGATTTGAAATAATGGAAGAAAGAATCTGTGATGTAGAGGAAAAAACAACTGAAATTGAAAAGAAAGGACAGAGAAAAGAATGGAAAAAATTGAATAGGGGCTCATGGAGTTGAATGATAGCATGAAATTCAACATACTTGTTATGGGAGTTCCAGAAGGAGAAGAGAAGGGGAAAGGGCAGAAAGAATATTATTGAGTAAACAATGGCTAAAAATTTCCCAGCTCTCATGAAAGACATGAATATACATATCCAGGAAGCACAGTATATGCATATTAGAATAAATCCAAATAGACCTATTCCAAAACACATAATATTCACAATGCCAAATCCCAAAGATAAAGAGAAAATTCCAAAAGCAATGGAAAAATGAAACATCTTGTACAGTGACATCCAGTAAGATTTAGTGAGGATTTCTCTTCAGAAACCAGAGGCAAGAAGGCAGTGTCATGATACAATTAAGGTACAAGAGGAAAAAACTGCCAAACAAGAATTCTTTATCCAGCAAAACTGTCTTTCAAATATGACAGTGAGTTTAAAATATTCACAGATAGACAGAAATTAAGAGTTCATATACAAGAATACAGCATTGTAGGAAACATTAAAGGGAGTTCTGTAGCCAGAAAAGAGAAGAGAGGGAGGCTTGGAGAACTGTGTAGGAGTGAAGATTATCAGAAAGTGTAAACAAAAGGTAAAAACATGGACAAAAATAAGATATGACAAATGGAAGCCAAAGGACAAAATGGTTGATGTAAGTAATGCCTTTACAGTAATAACATTGAATGTTAATGGATTAAACTCCCCAATGAAAAGACATAGGCTGACAGAATGGATAAGAAAACATGAGCAATCCATATACTCTCTGCAGGAGACTCACCTCAGACCCATGGATACACATAGACTGAAAGTGAAAGGTTGGAAAAATATATTTCATGGAAATCATAACCAAAAGAGAGCAGGGGTATCTATACTGATGGCAGATAAAACAGACTTTAAAGGCAAAAACATGATAAAAAATGCAGAAGGCCACTATAGATATATAAAAGAGATAAACCACTAGGAAGGAGTATCAGTCATAAATATTATGCACCTACCCAGGGTGCCTCAAAATACGTGAGGCAAACTCTGGCAAAAATGAAAGGAGAAATAGATGTCTCTACAATAAGAGATAGAGACATCAACATACCATTCTCATCAATAGATAGAACTAGACAAAATATCAAAAAGGATACAGAGAATTTGAACAATATGATAAATGACCTGAACCTGACACACAGATACAGTGCATTGCATCACAAATCAGCAGGTTAAAAATTCTTAAGTACTCATGGATCTTTCTCTAGGATAGACCACATATTGGATCACACCACAGCTCTCAATAAATTAAAGAAGTTTGAAATTATACAAACACCTTCTCTGATCATAATGGAATGAAGATGGTGATCAATAATAGGAAAAATCCTGTTTAAACTCTTCCAAAAAATGAAAAAGAGGGAAAATTATCCAGCATATTTTATAAAGCCAACATCACCCTAATATCAAAGCCAGATAAAGATATTACAAGAAAAGAAAATTGCAGACCAATCTCTCTAATGTACATAGATGCAAAAATTCTCAACAAAATACTTGCAAATTGAATCCAACAGCAATATTAAAAGAATTATATGCCACGGTCAAGTGGATTTTGTTCCTGGTATGCAAGGGTGATTCAACAAAAGAAAATTAATATAATAAACCATTGTGTATTATATTAACAAATTCAATGGAAAAGGGCAGATGATCATTTGGATTGATGGAGAAAAGGCATTTGAAAAATATATCCTTTATTGATTAAAACACTTCAAAGATTGGTAAAGAAGGAAAGTTCCTCAATATAATAAAGGGCATATATGAAAATCCCCCAGCCAACACCATATTCAATGTGGAGAGGTTAAAAGCTTTCCCCCTAAGATCAGGAACTAAACAAGGATGCCCACTGTCACCACTGTTTGTTCCAACTCAGCTCCAGGAAGGCATGTGTTGGGGCAGCTGCAAGAACAAAGAATTCACTCAGCACTGAATCAGATATGAGCTTTATTATGACTTACAAACAGAAGACGGTCTTCAAATGTGGCAGTTCAGAGAATGAAAGTAGTGCTGTGCAAAGAGGTGGGAAAATGAGGGGCAATATAAGGGGTTTCAAGACAAAGACATTCCATAGGGTATGATAGCAGAGTTTCTGTTAGGGTCACATGAAACTCACAAAAGTTGTCTAGAGATGTTATCACAGGAAAGGAGTGTATAGTTTTGAGAAGAGTACAATTTACAACATCATCTGCACATTGTATCCCTGTGGGGAGGCCTGTTACATTTTAACTTGTGTCCTGGGACATACTGTGGGCTGAGTTTCCCTTAGGGAGGGGGAGCCACAGCCCAGGACCCACTGGACTCTCACAGTCACCCCCACATAGCAGCTTGCATTTCTTGTAGGGCACACATTTCACAACAACAGAAAAATAAAACAGAATATGAAGAGTCTTCCACCAAAAGCTAGTAAACCTATAAAGACATGTTGCCAAGGCCAAGACAGGGAGTTAAACCAATTAGACAGGGATTAATAGCTAATTTGTCCATATGATTTCCTTGCTCTTGCATATGATTTAAAATGTGTGAGACATTATGAGGATGACCAGGAATATGTACACAACATTGAACATTAATGAGGGCTCAGGTTCCACCTTGTGTCACAGTTAGAATATCTAAAGCCAAGGTCAGAAAGTGAAAGGCAATTAAGAAAGAAATGCATGGGTTGGTCAATTTGTTGACTGCATGAGATAGAAATCATTATAAAAAAGTTTCCCATCCAAATAGCAATGTAACAAATTAAAATGAATACAAAATAGAGTATGTCTATGTGTTTGTTTTGGGAAAGTCCTAAGAAATTACACACAGTTACATTATTCATTTTTCCATGGTCCATGGCAATAAAAAGGCATAACAGGGAAAAAAAAAAAAAAAAGCATAACATAGTCTGAAAAGGCAAAATTCATAAGTCAATGTCAGGAAAGTTTATGGGTAATATTGATAATAACATACATTTCATGAAAATATATTTGGCATAATTCCAGTGTTTCAGAAAATGAAAAGCTAATATTTAAAAAATATCATTAAGATTTCCATAAATCTTTCAGAACATTCCATTCAATCTTAATATTAATTAAAATGTATGCATTTTCCAGCTATTTGAAATCTTCTAAAATATTATTAAGTAGCAAACGTTACCCAATTCCAATTTTTTAAAAGATTTATCTTTATTTATTTATCCCTCCCCCACCCCTTGCAGCTTGTGCTTGCTCTGTCCATTTGCTTTGCATTTTTCTCTGTCTGCTTGTCTCCCTTTGCTGCATCATCTTGTACCATGTGGGCTGTAAGCTCACTGAGCTGTGCGGGCTGGCTTGCCTTCACCTGGAGGCCCTGGGAATTGAATTCGGGGCTTCCCATATGGTATACGGGAGCCCAAGCATTTGAGCCACAGCCACTTCCCCCAATTTAATATATAGTTAATTACTTGGCAAGCTGTATCTCTTGATTCTTACAAGGTTGAAATTTGTTAATGATCCAGGTTAATACGTGCAAAGTTTTTGTTTAACCATGTAAAAGCAAATGTGAAGTTGTAATTGTGTTCACTAGTGGAATACATGCTATCTAAAATGGTAGGTAAAAATTAAATGAAAGATTAATGTAATATACATATATACTTAATAAATGGAAAAAAAACTCTCTGCAATTAAAAAAAAAAAAGAATATCTAAAGCCATTTTATTTTGCAGGACTCTTTTACATAGTTGGGTGGTTTCTTCATTAAGCAGAGAAATTGCTACTTTTGAATCATTAAAAGCTTGAGCAATGTGGTTAGCTAAAGCAGCTACATGCTTTCCAGTAACAATTGCAGCACCCCTGGTGCAAAGACAGCTAATGGATAACACCACTAGAAGGTGCACTTTATATCTGGCTTTGACCATTTCCCAACTGCTGGGAATATGGCAAAAAGAGTCTTATAAAGTGGTGGGGACATATGGCTGTCCCTATGTGCATCATCCAGTCCAGTTGTAGGGCAAATATGGCCATCCATTTTGCATTCAAATTCATAACCATCCCTTAGGAGATGAGTAAGCCTCAATGTTTAGCTAGTGGTTCTGCCATTGGAAAGGATGTCATTTTTTAGTTTAATAGTAAAATTATACAATTCAGGAGGTAGGCACTCCACGTTTTGAATTCCATCTTGGCATTCCATACATATGGGGGCAATATCATCTAAGGTGACAGATTCAACAGTTACCCAACCTAAACCATTGTGTACTGTATATCCTAACACAAGCTTGGGTTTATTCACCAGTACCTTTACAAGGGAAAAATATATTTATGAGTCTCATTGTAATATAGCAGCTGGATTTCAGTCTTAAAAAAAAAAAGATCTCATTTTAAACTTGCTTCAACACGTGGCAACTGACTTGGGTGAGAAGTTACCTTTAGGTTACCTTGAGTTGGACTCTTTAGGGCCTATTAACTGTAAATTCATAACCCAAATTAATACCCTTTGTAAAAACCAAAAGATTTCTGGTTCTATATATCAGCACCCCTTTGGCTGACTAATACAACACCCAAAGCCAATATTGATGCTGGCCACATCCAATTCACAGGGGAAGTCAGGGTCTACCAATCTTAGTGCCTGAGCTTGTGCTATTTCAATTTTTGCTTCTTCAAAGGCAGCCTGTTGGGAGTTCTCCCACTCCCATGAATGACCTTTCCTGATTAACATATACCATGGCTTTAATATTTGAGCTAGGTGAGGAATTAATGGTTTCCAGTATCCTAGAAGCCCCAGAAAAGCCATTAATTGTTTTGGAGTTTGTGATGTAGTAAAACATTGTACCTTATCAATTACAGCAGGAGGTATAGTTTTTGTCTTCCTGACAAACAACATCTAAGAATTTGACAGAGCAGCCAGGGCCTTGCAGCTTGTCCCCGTTGATTGCCCTTCCCCAGCTCTCATGATGAGATACTATTGTCTCTGATTCTTCTTTTAATTCTGAAGAAGAACATAATATCATAAATATAATGAAATAAAATTACAGCCTCAGGTTTCTCCTAGGTGGCCAGGTCCTTGCAATTACTGGGCTATGCAAGTAGCCTTGAGGAAGCACTGTAAAAGTCCACTCCTGACATTCCCACATGAAGGCAAATGCAGGTTAGCTTGACCTGTCTAAGGAGATACTAAAGAAAGCACTAAAAGGATCCAGAACAAAATGATAGTGACATGATTGGGTACTAATTTCTTGTAACAAACCAGCAATGTTTGGGGCTGCTGCATACAGTGGTGGTGCTACTTCATTTAATTCAAGGTAATCTACTGTCATGTGCCATGTTCTGTCAGGCTTTCATAATGGCCATACAGGACTATTAAAAGGACTGTGGGTAGTTACTATTATTCCCATATTTTCTAATTCTTTGTTTGTAGGTGTAATTTCCTGGTTCCCACCCAGGAGTTTGTATTCTTTAGTTGCTACAAATTCTTCAGGGTAAAGGCAACTTCACTGGGGACAACATAGATTTTTCTTCTTAGGATCACCTTCATTACTCTGTGTTGAAGGGGAAATTCCCCTACTGTAATTTGTAATGTGATAATTTGGAGAAAGTCAATTTCTAAAATAAATTCAGGTATAGGGAAAACATACACCATATGTTTTTTGGGAGGTAAATGTCCAATTTGTAACAGTAAATTTAGTTTTTTAGCATAAACAGTTTTTCCCCCATAGCTAGCTATGGGCAGTACTGGATCATGGAATTGTGCTACTTTGCCATGAATTAAAGTACATTCAGCTTCTGTCTCTACTAAGGCTAATAACACCTTTTGTTGATAGGTAGGAGCCCAATACATGGTTAGTTTTATATGTGGCCTCTGATCACCTAGGTTCCTGTCTATTGTTCTCACCGAGGAATCTTGACCCATCCTCTAAGGTAGGGGAAAGGTGCCTGCCAACCTTTTACCAGGGGAACAGAATGTTCTTAGGTTTGGACCTGAAGCTCTTTATTTTTCTTTTATCCTTGGCACCTTGAGAGAGCTGTTTTGAAAATATTTGGTTCTTAGGAAGCTTGCTCCAAAGCTTCACTAGATCAACATTGGGCTGTTGGTTTATTTTTTCTAGCTCAGTGCCCATGGCAATAAGTCTGCCCACATTTGCTTGCATGAAAGGATTAGCGCCATCATCTCCTCAGGTATCCATCCTGCCCCTCAGACTCCAGCCCCTTTTTTTCACAGCTTTTCTGATTACCCTAAATCTGCTATAGCCTGTGCAGCTTGTGACAAAGGTTGCCCCACTAGGGAGCTTAAGATTAATACCAGAGGCCCATAATAATGATTGGAGGCAGCGTGTAACATAGTATCCTTCATTCTTGCAGTAAAAGTTTGAGCATCAGACCTAAAAAGTTGGTAGCACAAATGGCCTGTTTCATCCCTAACCCCCACAAAATGTCCTGTAACTCTTCCATAGATTGCCAATGGAAAGTGGCATGGGGTATATCTTCCTCATCATGCCAGGCAGACTTGCATCCAGCAACTAACCATATTAACAATGATGCTGTTCTTGTTTTACCAAAGGTAGTATATAAACACTGGCATAGAGAAGGGTGGATGGTGATAGATGCCAATTAACTCATTTCCACCCCAGATAATACAATTCTTTCTGCCTCAGTGTCTCACAACCTTAGAAGCCACATAGGCAGGGACTTTCTAGATTTCTGTCTGTATCCTTGCCCTAAATCCCCCAAATCAGCAGCAGTATAGTCCCTCATAATTACATGTAATTTCTGCTTGGGATGTCAGAGATGCTGGACCCCAGGGGGCTGATCTTGTGAGGACTTTCATTTTTGTTGTATTATGGGGTGCACATGTGAGGGTTCCTCCTTTTCTTCTACCTCCCATATTTCCTTTTCCTCCTCATGTGAGGAGGCACCCATAAGAAATCATGCTTTAGGGCCCCACCCTGGAGCAGTTAATAATTTTTGGACCTGGATTCAGGGCTACCTATTTCCCATAGGCTGAGCATATTTACAAGCCAGGGTTTCTAGTTGGTTATCAACTCGGTGTATGTGATCAGTTAAAGAATCTTTTATTTCTGCCTGTGTCAGGCACATATCTCTTTCTAATTTTAATTCTTCTAGGCAGTGTATGGAGGATTTTGCCACTTGTTCTGCCTCAGTAGCCACCTGCAAGTCTCCTAACAAGGGCCATGCTGTAGCCACTGCTGTTTGGTAGTCTCTTTTCTTTTTATTTAAGTGCAGCTTCTCTACTATCTGCTGTAGAACAGCCAGTATACCTTCTGGAGTTTTTAGGGCATCCCCATATTCTCTTGGTGGTCTCCACTTGTCCAGGAGTGTAGCCAACCCTCCCCACATGGATGTTATAGGCCAAAATTGGATTTCCCCCATGGATTCTCCCTTCCTGGAGCTCATGCGTGTCAGAGCCAATGGTTCTTCAATCTCTTGGCTGTCTCACCATTTGTACCAACTCAGCTCCTGGAGGACTTGGGTCAGGGCAGCTGCAAGACCAAGGAACACATTTGGCAGTGAATCAGACATAAACTTTGTTGGAACTTACAAACAGAAGGAGATCTTTGAAGGCAGCAGTACAGAAAATGAAAGTAGAACTCACATAGAGGCAGGAAAATGAGGGACAGTATAAAGGGTTTCAAGACAAAGACATTCCATAAGGTAGGAGAGCAGAGTTTCCATTAGGGTCACATGAAACACACAGAACAAGTCTAGCAATGTTATCACAGGAAGAGAGTGTATTGTTTTGAGAAGAGTACAATTTACAATACCATCTGCACATTGTATCCTTGTGGAGAAATCTGTTTCATTTTAACATGTGTCCTGGGTCATGCAGATAGCTATGTGCTGTGGGCTAAGTTTTGCTTAGGGAAGGGGAGCATGGCCTGGGATCCAGTGGACTCCTACACTGTTATTCAGCATTGTGCTAGAAGTTATAGCTGAGCAATTAGGCAAAAAAAAAAAAGAAATAAAATGTATCCAAATTGGAAAAGAGGAAGTAAAACCATCAATATTTGTAGATGACATGATCCTGTATTTAGAAAATCCAGAAATATATACAACAAAGCTATTAGAGCTAATAAATGAGTTCAGAAAAGTGATAGGATACAAGATCAACATGCAAAAATCAGTAGTGTTTCTATACACTAGTAATGAGCAAGCTGAGGAGGAAATCAAGAAAAAAATCCATTTACAATAGCAACAAAAGTCTCAAATATCTAGGAATAAATTTATCCAGGAATGGAAAGGATCTGTATTTAGAAAAATACAAAAACTGCTAAAAGAAATTAAAGAAGACCTAAACAAATGGAAAGACATTCTGTGTTCATGCATTGGTAGACTAAACATTGTGAAGATGTCAATTCTACCCAAATTAATTTATAAATTCAATGCAATACCAAACAATATTCCAACAGCCTACATTACAGAATAGAAAGCTCAATTACCAAATTTATTTGGAAGGGAAAGCAGTCCCAAATAGCCAAAAAAAGTTCTAAAAAAGAAGAGTGAAGTCAGAGGACTCATGCTTCCTATGCTTGGAGAGTGTTATAAAGCTTCAGTGGTCAAAACAGTATGGTAATGGCATAAAGATAGACACATCAATAAATGAATCAAATTGACTATTCAGAAATAGACCTTCACCTCTATGGTCAACTGATTTTTCATAAGCCCACCAAGTCCATATTTCTGGGATGGAACAGTATCTTTGATATATGGTGCTGGAAGAACTGGATATCCATATCCAAAATAATGACCCCTATCTCACTCCTTATACAAGGATCAACACAAAATGGATCAAAGGCCTAAACATAAAAGCCAGGACCATAAATCTCCTAGAAGATAACATAGGGAAACATCTATAAGACCTTGTAGTAGGTGGGGATCTCTTAAACCTTACACCCAAAGCTTGAATAACAAAAGAAATTAAGATAAACAGGCCCCCACAAAAATTTATTTATTTATTTATTTATTTCTCCCCACACCCTCATTGTTTTGCACTTGTTGTGTCTGTTCATCTTCCTTGTTCCTTTGGGAGGCACTGGAAACTGAACCCAGGACCTCTGATGTGGGAGGAAGGCACCTATCTCTTGAGCCACCTCCACTCTCTGCTTTGTTGTGTCTTTCATGTTTCCCTCCTTCTGTCTCTTGTTGCATCATCTTGTTGCATCAGCTTGCCATGCTTACCTGTTGCATCAGCTGGCTGTCTTGCTCATCTTCTTTAGGACGCACCAGGAGCCTCTGCATCCTGCTTTGTTGTGCCTTTCATTATCTTTTTATTCTTGTATCTCTTGTTGTGTCATCTTGTTGCATCAGCTTGCCATGTCTGCCCTTAGCACCAACTTGCTGTCTTCTTTAAGAGGCATTGATAACTGAACCAGGGGCCTCCCATGTGGTAGGCAGGAGCCCAATTGCTTGAGCCACATCTGCTTCCCTCTCCTCAAAATTAAACACTTCTGTACCTCAAAAGACTTTGTAAAAAGGGTAAAAAGGCAACCTACACAATGGGAGAAAATATTTGGAAATCACATATCTGACAACTAAGTATAATGTCCATGATATATTATAAGAGCCTACAACTCAACAATAAAAGGACAAATGCCCAATTAAAAAAGAGGCAAAAAACTTGATTATAAATATTTCTAAAGAAGTAATACAAATGATGAAAAAACATGCAAAATTGTTCAACATCACTGGCTATTAGGTAAATGCGAATCAAAGTTACAATGAGATATCATTTCACACCTACTAGAATGGCCACTATTAACAAAACAGAAAACTTCAAGTTTTGGAGTGGATGTGAAGAGATAGGAGCACTTATTCACTGGTGGTGGGAATGTAGAATGGTACAGCCACTGTGAAATTCTGTTTGGCAGTTCCTAAGGAAGTTAGATATATCTCTACCATGTGACCTGGCAATACAACTACTAATTATATACCCATAAGAACTGAGGGCAGTTATGTGAACAGACATATGCACATTGATGTTCATCACATCATTATTCACACTTGTTAAAAGATAGATACAACCCTGGTGTCCATCAACTGATGAATGGATAAACTGTGATGTATACACACAATGAAATATTATTCAGCTGTAGGAAGAAATGAAATCATGAAGCCTATGGCAACATGGATGAACCTGGAGGACATTTTGTTGAGTGAAGCAAGCCATTCATAAAAGGACAAATATTGTATTATTTTGCTTTGATGAACTAAATATATAGTGAGTAAACTCATAGAGTTAAAGCTTAACTATGTCATCAGAAAATAGAATGTGGTGAGAGAATGGAAAGCTGAAGTTTAATCTGTGCAGAATTGGTAAAAAAAAAAAAATTGTTTGTTAAGGTTTGGAAATAAGTAGAAATAGTGAAATCACATCATAGGATTTGTAACTAGTAGACCTAACGTATGGGTATGACAGGAGATTGTTGTTTCCCCCCCCCACTTTTTTTTTTTTGGAGTAATGAAAATGCTTTAATATTAATTGAAGTGATGAATGTGCAACTTGATTATACCAAATGCCTTTGATTATACACTTTAGATACATTTTATGGTTTATGAACAGAAAATAGTAATAGGATGGGTGGGGGGGGAAATCCCAAATTTAAGATTTGGACTATAGTTAGTAGTAATTGTTTGACAATGCTGTTTTATAATTTGTTACAAATATTTGACAACAATGTAAGATATTTGTGGTGGGAGCCCTGTATGATGTTATGCATGTTTATTTTGTAATTTCACTTTTACTATACACTTACTATTTATGTATGTTCATGTATAAATAATATAATTTGATAACATTTTTAAAAGAAAAAAAAATCCAGCAACATAGTCCTTCAAATATGAGGTCAAAATTAAGACATTTCCAGAAAAACAAAAGCTAAAACAGATCACTACCTCTGCATGTGGCCTATAGGAAAGGCTAAACGGAGTCCTTCAAGCTGAAAAGAAAGGAAAATTTTGGGGTATTTATCCTGCTCCCTACCATTTGGCTGAATTTATTTAGTAGCTTTGTTGTGGATTTTTCAAGGTTTTCTTTATTTAGGATAATCTCATCTGCAAACAGGGAAATCTTCACTTCTTCCTTTCAAAATTGGATGATGTTTATTTCTTTTTCTTGCCTAATTGCTCTGGGTAGAATTTACAGTACAAAGTTGAATAAAAGTGGTGACAGTGGGCATCTTTGTCTTGTTCCTGATCTTAGAAGTAAAGCTTTTATTCTGTCACCATTAAGTAGAGTGTTTGCTGTGGGTTTTTCATATATGCCCTTTATCATGTTGAGGAAGTTTCCTTCTATTCCTAGTTTTCTAAGTGTTTTTGTGTCAAGATTGGTGCTGGAATTTTCAATTGCCTTTTCTGTATCAATTGAGATGATAATTCTTTCCTTTCATTCTGCTAATGTGGTCTATTACATTAATTTATTTTCTTATGTTGAACTACCCTTGCATTAGTGGAATAAATCCTACTTGATTTTGGTATGCAATTCTTTTATTTTAAAAGCAATTTTATTAAGATAATTCACATATCACACAATCCATCTAAAGTGTACATTCAGTGGCTTTTGGTATAATCAGAGTTGTGCATTAATCACTGCAATCAGTTTTATAGCATATACATTGTATGAAAAAAACCACCTATCTCTTAGCAGCCACCTCTCCATCCATATATCCTTCCCCTGTTTTATATAGCCACCAATCTAATTCCATCTCTATAAATTTATATATTTTTATTTTATATAGAATCAAACAATAAGTAATTCTCTGTGTCTGGTTTCTTTCACATAGCATAATTTTTTTTTACAACTGATGAAAAATATTAATATATTACTATTCACTATAGTTCTTAGTTTGCTTTAGGTATATTTTTGGTCAAATACTGCCCTATTATTAACATCTTGTAATATTAACATATATTTGTTCTGACTCATGGAAAACATTCTTAGATTTGTACTACTGACGACCCTCATCCACAAAAGGGTTCACAATGCTATACAGTCCCATGTTTCATCCTATAGCTTTCCCTCTAGTGGCATACATAATCCTAAATTTCCCTTTCAACCAAAATCATATGCAAATGTTAACACTATTAATTACATTCACTACAATGTGCTATCATCAGTTCTATACATTCCCAAATATTTACAATCTTATTACAAATTCTGCACAAATTAAGCCTCAGCTCCCCATTCTCTATCCTCATTTTATCTTCTGATGACCTATATCTAGCTATTAACTCAATGAGTTGACTACTAATATTTAGTTCATATTAATGAGATCATATAATATTTGTCCTTTTAGGTCTGGCTTATTTCAGTCAACATAATGTACTCAAAGTTCATTCATGTTGTCATATGTAACCCAAGTTCATTTCTTCTTACAACTGCATAATATTACATCATATGCACATTTTGTTTACTCATTCATCTGTTGATAGACACCTGGGTTGTTCCCATCTTTTGGCAATTATGAATAATGCTGCCATGAACATCAGTGTGCAAAGGTCTGTTTGTTTCCCTGCTTTCAGTTCTGAGTATATACCTAGTAGTGGGATTGCCAGAGCATATGATAGATCTATATTTAACTTTCAAGGAACCACCAGTCTTACAAGTAGCTGTATCAGTCCACATTCCCACCAACAGTGAATAAACATTCCTATATCTCCACATCCTCTCCAACACTTGTAATTTCATGTTTTTAATAGTGACCATTCTAGTAGGTGTGAAATGATATCTCATTGTAATTTTTTTTGAAAATCAGAGTATCCCTTTTATTATATATGTATTTTTACACAACCTTTTCAACATAGGTTCAGTAACTGTCTCTCCAGAATAGCCTTTCTAATAGGGGAAAAAATCCTAAAATTTATGATAATTAATATATTTGAATAGAGAGTGTGTATATATGAATCAGAGTAGGTATACGGGAAATCAGGCAGCAAGCTTAAAGGAAATATAAAATACTTTACTTTTGGTTTATCTTTGTTTTTCTCCCCATAAAACTGATTAAGGGGTGGGAAAAATATTCTTGTATGTGATGAAGATATTTGTACACTCTGGTCCAGAGTCTTTAACATTCTCACTGTGCTATAACCCAGATCGACCACACTCAGACTTTAGCCACTTTTATGAAGTTTATTGAGCTAAGCCCGCGGGTGTCTGCAGCACCTCTCATGCAGGAGAGAACTGCAGCCCCCAGGTTTTAAAATGGCTCCCTTTTATAGGGGGTTGCTGTCGCAGTTTGCAAGCAAGCAGGATGTACAGAAGCGGATTTTGGCAGTTAGCTAGCGTTTGCCCTGATAGCCTGGGGCACAGCTGCAGGGTTGAGATGTCCTTGCAGGATTGTTTAAGGGAGGGGAGTTTGTGTGCTTGTCTGTCCTTGCAAGATTGTTCAAGGGAGGGGAGGTTGTGTGCTTTTCAAATAGAACACTTAGGGATAGTGGAAAATTTTCTTTTCTACGTTACTCTGGTTGCCATGAAGGCCTATGGGTAGGTAATTTAGAGTTCAACAACTGAAATCACAGAGAATGCAACTGACTCCTCTGAGTGATACTGAAAACATCATTCCTTGCTTTAATACAGAACCAAGAAACTAGAGGGAGGATAAAGAGTTAATAACTTGAACAGTAATCATTTTGTAGGGCCTTAATATGGATCAACAGTCAGCAATATTCTATATCCAGCTGCATCCAATTAAGAAAACATGGATGATGGTATGTGGGGCACCTTCAAGCATGGGGACTACCTACTGGGGTGAGTAAGGTAGTGTTGGCAAAGACTTTGTGATATAAAGTCTCAGGAAGAGGGTGGTTAATGTTTACTGAGCACCTACTACTGTGCAGGATTTATTATCTTATTAAGTACTTAATTGCCTTTGAGGACTATGATATTTCTAAGGTCAAAAGGCACCAATGTGGGGAGCAGATGTAGCTCAACTAGATGAGTACATGTTCCCATGTACGATTCTAGTACCTCCCCCAAACAAATGAAAAAAACCAACTCCCATTGGGGAGCGGATGTAGCTCAGTGCCTGAACGCCTGCTTCCCCTGTCCGATGCCCCGGATTCAATCTCCCTGTACCTTCTTAAAAAAAAAAAAAGGCATCAAGGTCCAGATAGTATGTAGCTCAAGTCACGTAGAAGGGAGTGGAGACAAATCAGGTCCTACAGATAACTTTTAGGCAATTTAATCACTTGAGTGAAAGCAACCACTCAGGAAAAGGAATAAAATTTTGAGGGTTGACAAGATGAGGATGGTTTCAAGAGGGAAATAAGGTAAGAACGGAAATAAAACATTTGCATCTGGCACTATAAATATAAGGCCCCTTTCCTTTGGCAACTCGGATTCAGTCCTGGAAATCTGTAGTTTGCTGAATACCGGGTGCGTCTCACTTTACTATATCGCTGGTTTGGACAAAGGCATTGGCTCCGCGAGGCTCGCGAGGCTCCGGCGCTGGTGGGAGAGGCTATCCGCGACCTCGCATTGGGGCGAGCTTGGGGTGGGGATCGGAGGCCGGAGGCCTGAGGCCACTGCTGAGATCACAACTCCGTGTGTGTTCTGCCGTAATACCTGGCATCGCCCGTTGACGCCTTGGAGCCACCCGAGATGGGATCAACCGGGAAGCCCGGTCTCCCTGTTGTCCACCCAGCAGTTACAGGAGGAGCCTCTGGGGTGCCCACGCCGCTGCCCCCCCGTAGCCGGTCACCCCGGCACTGGCGCTGCCCTCGGTGCCTCCCAGAACAGGACTGCGAGTAGGGACCGTGGAAACGCCTAGTGGCCAGGTTGGCGGTGCCGCCTTCATCGTCTCTGCCAGTCTCAGGGTCACAGGTCAGAGGTGGCGGGTGGGGGCGGAGGTGGGGTAAGCAATGGCGGCGTGCTGACCCGCGTCAATCAGCA
Source organism: Tolypeutes matacus (assembly GCA_026826555.1). Classification (NCBI taxonomy): domain Eukaryota; kingdom Metazoa; phylum Chordata; class Mammalia; order Cingulata; family Chlamyphoridae; genus Tolypeutes; species Tolypeutes matacus. Next base: position 846,663 of record JAKSZT010053975.1, on the reverse strand, counting down.
GAGCCCTCCTTATTGTAATTTTTATTTGCCTTTCGGTAAATAAAAGCTGGTGATGTTGAAGTTTTTTTTTTTTTTTTTTTTTTTTCCCCATGTGCTCTTTGACTATTTGTATTTCTTCTTTTGGAAAATATCTGTTGAAGGCTTTGCCCATTTTAAAATTGGTTATCTTCTTATCATTGAATTATAGGATCTCTTTATATGTGATGGGTATGGCACCCTTACCTAATATGTGATTTTCAAATATTTTCTTCCATTGAGTGGGCTGCCTTTCACCTCTCGACAATGTCCTTTGAAGCACAATGAATTTTGAGGAGGTCCCATGCTCTTTTTTTTTTTTTCCATCATCTGTGCTTTGGGTGTAAGATCTAAGAAACCTCCTACAACAAGATCTTGAAGATGCTTTCCTACATTTTCTTCTAGGAGTCTTATGATCCTGGCTTTTATATTTAGGTCTCTGATTCCTTTTGAGTTTATTTCCATATAAGGTGTGAGATAGGAGTCCCCTCTCATTCTTTTGAATATAGATATCCTGTTCTCCCACCACAATTCATTGAAGAGACTGTTCTGCCGCTGGTGGGTGGACTTGGTAACCTTGTAAAAAATCAATTGACTAGGGGAGCAGATGTAGCTGAAGTGATTGAGCACCTCCTCATATACAAGGTCCCAGGTTCAACCCCTGATACCTCCTAAAAACAAATAAACAAATGAAACAAAAATCAACACTCATTGGGCAGTGGATGTAGCTCAGTGGTTGATTGCCTGCTTCCTATGTATGAAGTCATGGTGATAAGGGAAGTGCTGGGACCCTAAGCCCCCTCAGCAGAAACCCACAACTTTAGGAAAATAAACTCCCCTTGGTCCCTTCCCACCCCCCCTTTCTCCATGGAATTCACATCAGGAAGATAAGCCCTCCCCACCTGCCCCTTTGAATTGAAATTTACAACTCTAAACAGATAATGACTCTTTTCCTCCCTAATGGCCCTCTGCTTTTAGGGAGATAAGCTAACCTCCCTAATGGCCCTCTGTTTTTTTAACCCTGCCAGCTCACTTGCTTAGGAATTTGCCCACTTAGTGTTCCTATATAAACTTATGAAAATCAAGAATTTGGAGACTGAATTCACCTCTGGGCCCGCGTGAATAAAACTTCGTTCATCCGTACCACCAAGAGTGCCACTTGGGTTTCTTTCCACTGGCTGCAACACTTGGTTCCCTGACCAGGAAAAACCCAATCCAGCAGGCCCATTGTACCTCCAGCTTGGGGCTGACAGGAGTGGCCAACAGGCGATCTCCAAGCAAATGAGGTGGGTGTCTCCTGTCCTCTTGATGGGACCTCCTTTTGAGGCAGTCCCCATAGGCTCTGTCCCTACACCGCAGCCTGACTCAGTGGGAAGGGGAATAAACAGTGCCAGAAGACTCCAGAAAGGTAAGGTCCAGGTGCCAAGTCCTCAATCAGGCCCATCTCTGGATGGAAGAGGAGATTAATCACCTCCTGAAATCTTGAGCACCAAGATTCCAGAATAGGGCAATCCCTGTGGGAGGGACTGCATAACCTCTGAGTGACTGTTTGAGTGAGTGAGGATGGCAGAGGCTTGTATCTGCTGTACGAGTCTGTGATTCCAAATCTTTATGCTATGGAGCCTGTGTGGGCCCTAGCCTGTTTTCCGTGGCTACATCATATGGCATAACAGCTACCCTGAACTTTACCTGGGCACCGTAGCTAAGATGAGCCTAAGTTCTCACGAGAGACATGGACAGGCGGGCATCAGAGTGGCCTCGAAAGAGGCGACCCCTTCCCTTGTCTGTCTCATGTCACTGACTCAGGGTGCAGATTTAACACTGTTAATCCTTGTGGAAGGGACTGCATAACCTTTGAGTGACTGTGTGAGTGAGTGAGGATGGCAGAGGCTTGCATCTGCTGTACAATCTGTGACTCCAAAGCTTAATGCTACAGAGCCCTCATGAGCCCTAACCTGTTTTCTGTGGCTACATCATACAGCATAATGGCCACCCCGAACTTAACCTGGGCATCTTAGCTAAGATGAGCTGAAGTTCTTGTGAGAGACATGGACAGGTGGGCATCTGAGTGGCCTTGAAAGAGGCGACCCCTTCCCTTGTCTGCCTTGTGCCACCTATGCAGGGAATGGGCTCATCACAGTCAAAACCTACCGTCTTAAACTGCATGCTCAAGAATTTCAAGAAGGGTTTTTCTGGAGATTATGGCATCCGGATGAACCCTGGCACCCTCTGAAACTTACGTGAAGTAGAGTTGCCCACTTTTAATGTTGACTGGATTTCCTCACTCGCACTGAAAAGGCAAGAGAAGTGACTAAGGCGTTATTTAGAGAAATCATTCCATGACACAGGCTGCCACTGTCAATTGGAAGTGACAATGGCCTGGCCTTTGTGGCTGCCATAGCCCAAGAGCTAGCAAAAATGTTAAGGAACAAGTGGAATCTCCGTACCACTTACAGGCCCCACAGTTCAGGGAAAGTTGAATGCATGAATCGAACCCTCAAAGCCACCCTAGCCAAATTCTGCCAAGAAACTGGTCTCCCCTGGGTAGACTTACTTCCCTTGACTCTTCTCTGAGTTAGATGCACCCCAGGACCCACAGGCTATTCACCCTTTGAAATTCTATTTGGGTGGCCACCCCCAATTATCCAGGCCTTCAATAGAAATCTCAAACTTCTGGGGGAGGCTGGCCAAGATTTCAAACTCCAGCAGCTAACCAAAATACATAAAACTGTCTTGTCCCAGAATCTCATCCCCCTGGGAAACCCAGGGCACCCCCACCAGCCAGGGGACCTAGTCTCGGTCAAAGACTGGAAAAAAGAACCTCTTCAGCCTTCCTGAACAGGTCCACATACTGTGATCCTTGTAACTCCTACTGCTCTTAAAGTTGCAGGCATCATCCCTTGGATCCATCATTCCAGGGTCAAGAAGGCACACCCCGATAAAAAGCAGGAAAGCTGGACAGTCCAACCCCTAACTGGCCACCCCTTGAGAGTGCTAGTTGCCCAGGATCCCTGAGCACTGTCAAATGCTTGCTGAATGGACCCCTGCTCTTGGTGGATCCTGTGCTTATATGGCTTGGTCACCTTGGTATTTGGGGTTGGACCCGCTGCAATGGCCCCTGCAGACTGGACTGTTGTCAATAGAGTTCTAATTGCAATTTCTTATTGGTGTATAATAGGATGCTTCTGTGCCATGATTTGCCTGTCCTTTCCTTCTTTGCCCCCTCCCTAGGAGCCAATATCTGCCCCCAAAATCTATGGCAGCTACAAGTTAGTCAAAGCTGGGGAAAACAATCTGTGCTGAATGCTTCAGTCCTGTTCTCAGCAGGTGCAACTTCAGCCTCTGTAATTTTTGATGCTTGCAGGGCAATCCAAGATCATGCTCCTTACTCCTTGCTGGTTGCCCCATACCCCCATGCACTCATACCTGCCCCCAGGAGAGGGTGTAGGGGTTGCAACTATGGGAGTTATGACAAATACCTCTGCTGAGACCCCCAAAAGGGTGGAGGATTCTGCCACTCTTGGAGCTTGCTGGTAGGTGCCACTGCTCCCTGGAAGGGGGTCCCACTGACTTCTCCATATCTCCTACAGAAAATCCCCAGCCCAACAGGGTGTGGCATAGAAACTTGTGACCCCATAAAACTCACCTTGTTAAACATAACCACCAGATCAGAAAATACCTTTTTAAAGGCCCAAACAGGACTAAAACTAGGAATCAGAATATACGACCCATCAGGGCCAGACCCAGGGGACCTCATATTGGTCCAACTGATCCCAGTAACCCAACCCCCAGAGAAAGCCCTGATGAAAAATATCAGTAAAGCCACCTAGATGCTAAAAGCCAGCATTAGAACAGCCCCCTACAATGTTCTTTTGAACCAGGTTTGAAATTTCTACCACCTCCTAAATGAATCTCAGCCTGATATAGCTGCTTACTGCTGGCTATGCACTTCCTCCAGTCTAACCATTTTCCCTATACCTGTCCCATGGAATGTAACCCTCCTGACCCATGACAGCTCTACAGTGGGAACCAGGCCCCTCCCAGTCCACATAAATGAACCCCCAGGAAAACTGGCTAACTGTAAAAATATAACTACTAGCTCTCCTTCAACCATCCTCCCTCTTGGAAGGGTTAACTGTAACACCACCCACCCACTCAATGAGCCTAACCAATGCACTGCAAACTCCACCATCTGGGTCTGTGGCACTGATGCCTATGGGTACCTACCCCAGGATGGCCAGGGCATCTGCTACCTGGCTTGGCCAGTACCATCGTTCTCGGTGTATGGAGATGAATTGCTTGGAGAGCTCTCCCAAGCCAAATGAGCAATACAGGCAATTCTGATTCTCTTAGGACTAGGAGTAGTCAGGAGCACAGCAGTAGTGGGGCTTCCTTCACAGTTGGTCAGGAGGGCTTACAAACACTAGCATGGGAAACATCAAATGACCTCGAAGAAATATCAGATCTCTCGATGGATTGCAAGACCAGAAAGACTAATTGACAGAAATGGTTTTACAACACAGGTGAGGGTTAGATTGCTCACTGCAAGTTCAGGGGGGATCTGTCAGGCCCCGGGGGAAGAATGCTGTTTCTATGCAAACTCCTCAGGAATATTTAGGGACAAAGTGGCCCTAATGAAAGAATGAGCCAAAGACTGTTTAAACCATGTATACCAGGCATCTGCCAATGGGATCTACTTCCAGTATCCTCTCCTGGATTTTGCTAGTAATAGCCTCAGTCTTTTTCCTCTTAACTTTTGGGTGATGCATTCTACAGTACCTAGCACTATCACTTCCCACTTAAATGCCTTAAAATACCAAGTAATGCCTTGTGTTAAATATCAGCCCTTGGGGACTATAGAAAAATCCCCTTGTTAGCACATGATGCCCATAAAGAATTATAAGGGCATCAAAAGGGAGGAATGATAAGGGAAGTGCTGGGACCCTAATCCACCTCAGCAGACACCCACAGCTTTAGGAAAAAAAAAAACTCCCCTTGGTCCCTTTCTTCCCTCCTCCCTCCACTGAATCCACATCAGGAAGATAAGCCCTCCCCACCTGCCCCTTTGAATTGAAATTTACAACTCTAAACAGATAATGACTCTTTTCCTCCCAAATGGCCCTCTGCTTTTAGGAAGATAAGCTAACCTCCCTCCTCTGCTTTTGTAACCCTGCCTGCCTGCTTGCTTAGGAATTTGCCTGCTTAGTGTTCCAATACAAATTTATGAAAATCAAGAAACAGCGCTCAGAATTTGGAGAGTGCCACTTGGGTTTCTTTCTGCTGGCCACAACAATGGGTTCAATCCCCAGTACCTCCTAAAGAAAATCAATTGACCATAGAGGTGATGGTCTATTTCTGAACTCTCAATTCAATGACATTGTTTAATATGTCTTTTATTCTTTTACAAGTGGATATCCAGTTTTCCCAGCACCATTTGTTAAACAGACCTTCCTTCCTCAATTAATGTACTTGAGGCATCCTTGTCAAAAATCAGTTGGCCACAGATATGTTACCAATATATTTGAACTCAATTTTTTTCTATGGGTCTATATGTCTATCTGTATGCACGTATTGCACTGTTTTTAATACTGTGGCTTTGCAGTAACTTTTGAAATCTGGAAGTGTGATACCTCCAACTTTCCTTTTCTGGTATAATATCAATCTGTCTATTCAGGGTTTGTTGCAATTCCATATGAATTTCAGGGTCTGCCTTTTCATTTCTTCAAAAATGTCTGCAGGGATTTTCACAGGTATTGCATTGATTGTTTTGTGCAGTATTGACATTTTAATATTAAATCCTCCTATCAATGAACAAGCAATATCTTGTCATTTATTGGGATCCTTTTTAATTTCTTTCATCAATGTTTTATAGTTTTCAGTGTATAAATCTTTCACCTACTTCATGAAATTTATTCCTAGCTATTTTTTCTTCTATGAGCTATTTGGAAGTTTTTAAAAATTCCTTTATGGTCTTTTCATTGCTGGAGGATAAAGTCACAGCTGATCTTGTAGCCTGCAACTTTGCTGAATTTGTTAGCAAGTTCTAATAGTTTTCTTGTGGATTCCTTGGAATTTTCTATAGGAAGGATCTTGTCACCTTTGTGTTATTTATCTCTTCACAGCAACATTGCTCTTTACGAAAATCTGTGGACATAATTGCAAATTGTAACACCTACAATTGTTTTTAAAAATATCCCAAACAAGCAATATTTAACCAATAGATATAACCTAGTTTGCATACCCTGTAAAACTGCACTCATCAGCTGGCCAATGATAAGATAAAATTCTGCATTTATAAAGCCCCAAGCCACTTTGGCAGCTTGGAGCTTTCTGGCCCAGAGGCTCCCCATTGTGCAGAGTCTGTGATGTGGCCTAGATCTTTTCCTCAGGAGTTTGGGAGCTTTCCTTTTGTCCTAATTCCCTCCAGCCCCTAACTCTCCAATGTCTCCTCCTATGTGAGGCTCCACCCCTTGTACTGCAAACGTGTCAAAGAATTATACTGACAGTTGTGTTTTGCTGCCATCTAGAGACCAAATATTTCTCTTTATCAACTTCTAAATTCTTGACTGAATTTGTTATATCAAGCTCTTGTGCATCCCAAGGCCTGGTGCCTCAGCTCTTTTCTTTTGTGCATGTGAGGTACTCACTCCATCCTTTCCATAAGTTTCTCTTTTGTTGTTAATGTCAGAATGAGTTTCTTTGGCTTATATCACATAGCAACACAACCCATACATTATATGAATTCTATCAATGTTTAAGAATTCAATTTCAGATACTCTTTCATAGTTTTTAAGAAATATTTTATAACAATGTAAGATGGTGGTGGGGTAGTATATGGGAACCTTATATAATGATATGCATGTTTATTTTGTAAATTCACAACATTTACTATACACTTATTGCTTATGTATGCTCATGCATGAAAGATATACTTCAATTCAATTTTTAAATAAAATAATTAAATTTCAGTAAAATATACTGAAGACTTCTGTGAATGAAGAACTGTTGACTAATGGATAAAAGGCCTTCACACTTCTGTGACAGGAACTAGGTAACAAATGGAATCTTTCAACAGTGACACATTTGGCAAAGAGGAATGGTCCCCAAGCTCTGTCCTCTACAAGGAAGAGACTGATCCTTGAGTCCTTGAGACCTGTTCCTTAATAACCTGCATTTCTTTAGTGAAAACATGGGGAATTTACCAGGATGCACGGGGAGGAAGCCCAGGGGTCTCCCATTCCTACCAAACTCTCTCCATTACTTATTTCATCTGAGAAGGACCCATCAGAGCAGGGAAAGCCAAAGAGTAGAGGATGCTCTATGTTTCTTATTGAGTCAGAGCATGTCTGATAAGGGACACAAATTCATGACCCCTAAGCCTTCCTGCTTGAACATGAGTGAAGTTGTCTAAGAAGAGGCCTGGAGCCAGACAGAGAGACAGGCATGAAGAAAAAAGAGGAGAGAGTAAAAGAAAAACCTTAGAGAGAGATGGACAGAGAGAGATGGGGAGATAAAGACTCAAGATATATATAATGATCTGGAGTTAAAACTTAAGATCCACAGACAGAGAGACATACACAATGAAGCCAACAGAGGGAAAGAGAGAATCCCTGATTTCAAATACATTGGTTACTTCACTTTGCTCTTTGGAGGAAATCATCAGTCCACACCATGACCTCTAGCCATCCTCGGAGTTGCCATTGACCTCTCTGGTCACAGGTTAAGGACATGCTCTCAGCTTCAATGACTTTCTCTTTGTTCTTGGCCAAAGGGGAGTACTTCTTGGCTTCAGAGTATTTGGACATACACTTTCATCTGCTCAGAACACTCTGCTCCTCCTTTACCACTGTAATTCCTTCATGTCATTCAGGTCTGAGTTTTAATATCACCTTTTCTGTGGGGCTTGCATGACTAAGACCTATTCCTTTCCCTGAATTCTCATTGTTGCCTGGATCTTCCCTCAATATACTTTATCACCAAGCAATCGAGGACTGACTGTGCATTGTCTGCCTACTGTATTGATGAGTCCCATCAGGGAAGGCCTGAGTCTGTCTCATCTTTGGTTCTATCCCTAGGACCTAGACTTGTTCTGGCACATTGTAGGCACACTGTTGAATTGTGTGGGTGAATGGAAGGGAGGCTGTCAGACAGACCAACAAATTCAAGAGCTTCCCTGTGTCCCTGCCCTTTTCCAAGCATTCAACCTCCCCCCTGCACAGAGTCTGGCCTTTCAGGTCTATCTGCAGTACAGACCTCTCTCCCTAGCTCCAGACCTGTGGTATTTTAACTTTGATATTTTATGCTGAATAACAATTTTTACCAATGTTCTATTCATTTCTACTTACATTTTAAACATAATGCTAATTGTGTCAAAAAAAAAAAAAAAAGCTGAAGGCAGTATATAAATAGTACCAAAATCAATGTTTGCTATATTACTGGTTTTCTTTATTGTATGTGGGAGGCATGTAAAGAGAATTTTATAAAATATGTTTTAATAGTATTCAAGACGTTTTCTTCACTGTCTATTGTTCTCTTCATTTTTCCTTTGTTTCCCTATTAAGGTTTTAAAAATATTGATGTTTACATTCCATACAGTGAAACTCAGATCTTCAGTACATAGCTTGCTCAATTTTGCCTAATGCATGTATGCTTGTGAAGATATATTGTTTCCATCACTCCCAAAAGTTTTCTTCTGCTCTTTCCAAGTTAAACCAGTCCTTCCCTCCTCCCCTCCTAGATATAATCAATTTTTTGCTTGCTTTAATATATTTTAGAAATTCATGTCAGTTAAATCACTTAATATATATTAGGATGGTTCTTTCACAGGGCATAATTAAAACAAGAATCAACCATTTTCTGTGTGTTTGTCATGTTTGTCCCATTTCATTCCTGAGTAGCGCTCTACTATTTGGCTAATTATTTATTCATATGCATCTTAATGGATGTTTAATATGTCTCCAATTTTTTACTATTAAAAGTAAAGCTCAGAAATGGATGTGGCTTAAGCAAATGGGCTCCCATCTACCATATGGGAGGTCCAGAGTTTGATTCCTGGGATCTCCTGGTGAAAGGCAAGCTGGCCTGTGCAATGAGCTGGCCTGAGCAGAGAGCTGGCCCATGTGGAGTGCTGGCCAACCCAGAGTACTGGCCTGCACAGGAGTGTTGACCCATGTGGAGAGCTGGCTTAGCAAAATGATGCAACAAATGAAGACACAGAGGAAAGACAGTGAAACACACAGCAGACCAGGGAGCTGAGGTGGCACAAAAGATTGAGCACGTCTTTCCCACTCCAGAAGGTCCCAGGATCAGTCCCTGGTGCTTCCTAAAGAGAAGACAAGCAGGCACAGAAGAACACACAGAGAGCAGACAATGAATGCAAAACAATTGGGCGGGGTGTAAATAAATCTTTAAAAAAATAGTAAAGCTGTTATGAACAGTTGGCTACAAATCTTTTTGTAGATACATTTATTTTTCTTGAGTAAATACCTTGGAGAGGACTTGCTGAATCACATAGGTATGTGTTTACAATTTTAAGAAACTCCCAAAAAGTTTCCTAAGTGATTGTATTTTCATCCTTTATCATCAAGGTATTAGGGTTCTTGCTGCTTCATATCATTGCCAACAATTGGTATGGAAAATTTTCTTTTGTTTTGTTTAATTGTAGGCATTCTGGTGGATATGTATTAGTATCCCATTAAGTTTTTTTTTTTTTTATTATGTTCCCCCAGTTTTTATTTTATTCACTTTATCTTCAAAGATGCTTTAGTTTACATAAAAGTCACATAGAAAATATACAAGATTGGATTAGGGCCAAGATGGCATTAGTGTAGGAGGGTGCACACTGCAAGCTCCCAGAGCAAGGCAGATTGGGGACGTGGTCCTGCCCGGAGGTCTGTGCTGTGCACGCGTGGAGTGAGAGGCTTGGGACATCTATCTGCGCGGATCGGCGGCGTGGACCGAACGGTGAAGATTCGTGAGTTTTGAGGCTGCCGGTGGAGATTGGCACAGGAAGCTGAGCCCCGCGGTTAGGGAAAAAAAAAAAAAGGCCATTTTGAGCCGCGGGCGGGGCGAAAAAGTTTTATTTTCTGAGGATCTGGCTGCCTGGCGCCCCTTGGACCTTGTGTGAACAGAGCAAACGAGCTAATCAGCACCCAGTGAAACGGAGGGGGGATTTTGGTCAGGCAATGCAGCTGATTTCCCTAGCCACCCAGGGATAAGACCCGGGCCGCTGCGGAGCCGGGAGGAAGGGACGCTTCCCAAAGGAGGGAGGGTTCGGTTGGAAGACAAGGAAGGGTGTTTTATATTTTTAGACATCGATCTGGCTGCCTGTACCGCCCCGTGGCTTTGGGGAGCGGATTGGCCAACCTGGGGCAGCATTAGGCTGAGAGCAGACGCGAATCTGCACTCAAACTGATTTACTGAGCAGCCCAGTGACACTGGAGCTCAGCGCCAGAAGGGGCGGAATCAGCCATTTTTAGCACTCCTCACTGACTAACATCAGAGCTTCAGCTAACCTGGGGAGTCCAGAAAGTGGGACGTGCTTGATTAACTTCCACGGGCCCAGCTAGGGTCCCTTCTGTAAGGGGGTTGGTCTAGAGGAGGAATTATTTTGGGTCCTGCATTTGGCTAAAAAAAAAAAAAAAAAAAAAACAGTGAGGTCACCTCAACAAATGAAAAATAAATTCTTTTTAATTTAGTTTAATAGCTAAAAGCTCCTTCAGGACCTGCATATAGAACCCTGTGGGGAAATTCATTGATAAACACAAGTAGGCAGGAAGGATCCACGTGGACCCTAGGGGAATCATTGACCCCCCTTAGCTCTGTTTGACTGCTTGCCTGTGTGGATCTTTGGTTTCTCTCGGTTTCTTTCTGGTCTATTGCTATTATTCCTGTTTTCCTCCCCCCTTCCTTTTCCTTCTATTTTTTTTTTTTAAATAGGTGCTGCCAGCTGGTCGCTTATTTGCTGGGCTTCTTATTCAGTAATTTCCCACTCTCTGTATATATTGATTCTGTATTACAAACTATCGCTTATCCTTCCTGCATCTTTCTGCCTTCTGTTTTCTGTTGTGGCTCTTAGAGACAACATTTTTTCATAGGCCCACAACTTAAGGGTGTCAATTTCTATCCCAACTATTTTGTTTTCTTCTTCTTCTTTTTTCTTTTCTTTTTTTAATTAATATTAACTTTTTCCTTTCAGACCTTTCTCTACTATTTCTCTCCCTCCTCATAATTCTACCCTTCTATATCACTATATATATATATATATTCCTCCATTTGTTTTCCCAGTCCATTGTAGGAACTCCATATTTTTTCCTAGTACTCTACACTGCCTACTCAAGTTAAATATTCATCTCATTAAGTCTCATTTTGCCCCTCTTCTAACTTTTATCAATATTTCTATTATCCTTCTGCCTTCCTTACATCTTTTGATTCCTCTGGCCCTAACCTTTTGCCTTCAAGGGAACATAGAAAGAAGCAAGGAAATAAAATAATAAGAAAAACTGCCAAAGAGAAAACTTAACTCACACGCAGAACCAACAGCTAAATAAAAATCTAGAGCATAGAGAAAAGCTAATCAACTGAACAAACCCATAAAGATAATATGATGACCAGAGGGCAACAGAAAAATACAAATGACTCTGAGAAACTGGAAAACATGGACCAGTCCAGTGCACAAAATAAAAACCAGGAAGCAATGCAGTACATCGAACAACCAATCAAAGCTATCCAAACAAATATCATGCACCAACTTAAAGAACTGAAGGAAGAGATTAAGGATATAAAGAAGACACTGGGAGAACATACTGAAGAAATAGCTAACACACCTAAATACGTAATGGATATGATGGCGAACAAAGACACAAGTCAAGAAATGAAAAGGACGCTGGACTCACATGGCAGCAGAATTGAAAAGGCAGAGGAAAGAATTAGTGATATGGAAGACAATACAGTTGAAATCAAAGAGATTGTAGAAAAGATAGACAAAAAGATAGAAAAAATCCAGTATGGTCTCAGGGAATTAACCGATAATGCAAGACGCACAAACATAGGCATTGTGGGCATCCCAGAAGGAGAAGAGAAGGGAAAGGGAACAGAAGGAGTGTGGAAGGAAGTTATGGCTGGAAACTTCCCAACTCTATTGAGAGAGATGGATGTGCAGATCCAGGAAGCACAGCACACCCCAAATAG
>JAKSZT010053975.1:823345-834059 GCA_026826555.1 Tolypeutes matacus | reverse complement strand
GGCAAGTGACCTGAAAAGACACTTCTCCAAGGAAGAAATAGAAATGCCTAAAAAGCACATGAAAAAAATGCTCAACATCACTTGCTATCAGGGAAATGCAAATCAAAACTATAATGAGATACCATCTTACACCCATCAGAATGGCAGCTATTAAAAAAACAGGAGACACTAAATGTTGGAGAGGATGTGGAGGAATAGGAACCCTCATCCACTGCTGGTGGGACTGCGGTATGGTCCAGCCACTGTGGAGGACAGTTTGGCGGTTCCTCAGAAAAGTAGCAAAAGATCTTCCGTATGATCCAGCAATTCCACTGCTGGGTATTTAGCCAGAAGAAATGAAAACAAAAATACAAACAGATATATGCACACCAATGTTCATAGCGGCATTGTTCACCATTGCCAAAAGTTGGAATCAGACCCGGTGCCCATCAACAGACGAATGGATAATCACAATGTGGTACATACATCCAATGGAATATTACTCAGCTGTAAGAAGGAACAAAGTGCTAACACATGGAATAACATGGATGAATCTTGAAGACCTTATGTTGAGTGAAGCAAGCCAGGCACTGAAGGATGAACAGTATATGACCTCACTGATCTGAACTGAGGAAAGTGAGAAGTCTCTGAGAACCATTGTCTGAAAGATAGGTTAACAAAGGAGAGTAAGAGAAGAGCAGGCTTTGAGCCATCACCCATATGGACATAATCTATGGTAAAGGAATAGAGTTTGGTTGCATGTTGGAGGATGGGGCAGATGAGTGGTGGTGTTCCTGGGTTTGGTGGTGGAGCACTGGGGGGTGGGTGGATTACGAAGGGCTGGTTCAAATCCCCAGGGCATGTAACTGTGAATCTTGACATTCCATGGGTTGGGAGAGGGGGGTATCATGGGCCCTGGGGGGCTGCGGAGAAGCGAACACTCAAGATCTAATGGGTTGTTTGGTGGTCATGGGGAAGGTTTTTCATTACCTTACAGTAATGGACACAGGACATGGTAAATATCATCAAAATTATTCAACTGTATCATCTAAATTGTAAACTATACTGTAAATCACTGACAATGTTTAGTTGCTACATTTTGCTATCTGCATAACAGTTATAACAATGCTAACAACCAAAAAAAAAAGGGGGCGGAGTTAATATGGGTTGGGGAAGGGGGGGTGGTTTGGTATCTGGAGTTTCCGGCACTCCGTGTGTGACTTTGCTGTGACCTAAACTTCTTTGAAAATTAAATAAAAAATTGGGAGACAATGGGGATTGAGAGGAGGAAGGTGTCATGGCACACCAGACATCCGATAACACAGTGATAAAGGGAAGGAAAAAAGGGAAAAAAGAAAAGAGAAAGGAAAAAAAATGAATATATATATATATATATATATATATATATATATATATATATAATTTAAAGGCATTTCCTTTGCTTTTTTGCCCATTTTTTGAATGTCCCAATCCACAAATCATATTTTATTTTGTTTTGTTCTTTGTTTGATTATTTGTTTTTTTTCCTTCTCTCTCTCTTTGTTTTTTTTTTCCCCTGAGTTTCCTTATGTTTGTCTCTTGCATGTACGCTTATCACACTTATTTCTTTTTCCTAGTAAGTGTATTTGATTATTTTATGGACTAAATGTTCATGGAGAATTTGGATCACAGAAGGGTTACAATGGGTACAGCGGGGGTTTATTGGGGGGGGGGTTCGTGGGGATTGGTTCATCCGAATATACATGAAAGATATACAAAATCATTCAAAGGATCGGGGGATGGGGCATCGTCCCGATGGGTGGATAATCACACAATAAATGAGGGAATCTGAATTCCTAGCCTGAGAGCTCTGTCACAGTCTCCAAGGGAGCAACAATAGTCCTCTGAGTGTAGGGACAGTGCCTGTCAAAATAGGATGACCCACTGATGTTTTTTTTTTTTTTTTTCAATTGATGACTATCCTTGTGAGTCTTTGCTCTTGTTCATGAGACTTAGCCTGCAGTTGTGGGGTGCCTAAGGGTTGCCACCTGAGAGCCTCCTCGTTGCTCAAATGTGGCCTCTCTCTAAGCCAAACTCAGCATATGATTGCATTACCTTCCCCCCAACGTGGGACATGACTCCCGGGGATGAGCCTCCCTGGCAACGAGGGATTAATACGAAGTGCCAACTGGCAGCTTTGCACAGTTGCAGTATTGTAGCCAATGAGGTTTATCCAAGGCACGATTATTGCTAATTGAAAACTTTTCCCAAGTGCCAACTGGCAACACAACTGGAAAAAGACCTTGAATAAAAGGGGGAAATGGTAAAGACAAATGAGTTCAAGTGGCTAAGAGACTTCAAAGAGGGTTGGGAGGTCATCCCAGAAGTAACTCTTACGCACACCTCAGTAGGAGCTCATAGAACATCTAAGTGCCTATCACCCCACTCAGTGGGGTTCCTGAGAGCTCCGGAGACACCCTGGTCCTATATAAGGGGGGATAGCCCCAGAGACTGATGCCTTATCAGTGGGTTCTATTTTGGAATCTGTGCTCCTGAGAGTGACAGAATTAGACTCAAATAAGTCCTCCCTGCACATGGTTCACCAGTACCTTCTATTCAAACCTATATGCGATGCTGGAGTGTTTAGGTATACTTCCAGAGACTGGAGCCTCCTGCCTACCTATGTGCCATGTGTGCATGAAATCTAGGTGGAGCTGCAACTCCTACCCTACAGCTTAATGGACTCATCCAAGTCACCTGGTGAGGAGACAACGATGGGCAATGGCCATCCCAGGGAATGGAGAGGGCCTGCATCTGCAGGCAGGATCATCCCACCCACCATATCCATGGGATATAAGCCCTCTCTCACTTGGAGTTGGAGTGGACATCACCATCCCAGTCGCCTCAGGATTGGGGGAAGAACTATGGACTAGAGTGGACTTGATGGTATTCTCTTGTTCACATATGGTGATTCTAGCAATGCAAGAAATTATAACAATGAGGTGGAGCCAGTGGCCACTTGACACTTTTGGGGTAGGGAGGGGACGAGCAGTTGAAATACATTGGCTTCTTTGGCAGTTGGAGGTTGTCCTGAGTACTGTTGTGGCAACGGATGTAGGCCATTTTAAATCAGCACACACCACTCAGAACTGAGTGGGAGAGAGTGTGGTCTACAGTGTGAACTGTGGTCTATGGTTGGTGGCAAGGCTCCAGGATGTGTAAGTTCATTGAGGGTGGTGGGCCACACTGTGGTAGATGGTTGAGTGGGATGTGATGGAAGGTGTGGGAGGTGGGCAACATGGGAATCCCAGTGGGTTCCGTGTAATATTTTGGGTAATCTAAGCACCTCTTAAAATATATGTATATATATATATATAAATAACATTTTTGTAAGCAAATACACATATATGCATATATATTTATATATCATTTTGCAAATGTTTGTATGTATTGTGAGAATTTTGATTTTTACCCATAATAAAAAAATAAATAAAAAAAAAATAAAGAAAAGAAAAGAAAATATACAGGATTACCATATACCCAAACACCTCATACTCTCCCACTCTCCCCCAATAATAACATTTTACGTGTGTATGGTACATTTGTTAAAACTGATGTCAAATATCAAAGCATTGCTACTAAGCACGGTCAGTGGTTTACATCATGATTTACATTTTGCCCATACCCTTCTATAGGGTTCGACAAAATTTAAAATGTCCTATTTCCATCATTGCAAGATCATGCAAAAGAATTCCAGTGCTCTGAAAATGCCCTATGTTCCATCTATTCTATTCTTCCCTCCCTGTATCAGTCAGCCAAAGGGATACTGATGCAAAATACCAGAAATGTGTTGGTTTTTATAAAGGGTATATATTTTGGGTAAAAGCTTATAGTGACAAGGCCTTAAAGAGTCCAACTCAATGTTGATTTCTCACCCAAAGTCAGTTGCCACGTGTTGAAACAAGATGGAGAGTGATATCTGTGAGGGTTCAGCCTTCCTCTTTTCTCTTAAGGTTCTGTGGGCCCAGCTTCTTCTGATCTCAGCTGTAGGCTGGCATAGGGCTCAGCTGCTCTGTTCTCCTCAGCTGCAAACTATCAGACAAATGGCTCATCTCTCTTCAGGGGCCATAGGATCAAAATTCTCTTCTCTTCCAGGCCTATGGAGTTCCCTTCCTGTGTATCTTTTTCTATGTGCCTTTTATATTGAGTATCCGTTCATATAGCCCAGCAAGAGCATGGGAACTCAATCCTGAGTTCCTTCCTACTGACATGGTTGACTCAAAGCCCTAATCCTAACATAATTTAATCAAAGACATTTCAGCTGCATCTAATACAATCAAACGGTGTCATGCCCAGAAAAACAACCCAGTTTACAAACATAATCTACATCTCTTTTTGGAATTCATAAATAATATCAAACTGCCACTGTTCTGCCCTCCCCATCAGGGCCTATGGTAACCACTAAGTTTCAGTTTTTGAAGAATAATGTTCATAGGTATATGCAAAAATATTGAGAGCTTGATATATTTGTCTGTTTTCTTTTATTAGGCACTGCCTTTATTCTGCAGAGATTCTTGCCCCTCTAATTGAGAAGATAGCAGGACTCCCCAGGATGGGAGTTTAAATTTTTCTTGTTTATTGTGTGGGTCTCCACCCACTGAGATAACACACTATGACAAGATGAACACTTTCATATTCCACAGAGGCATGTCCCTGATTCACCCTCCCCTGCATATCATCCCACCCTTGATGCCCTGCACCAGTAATCCTCCCCTGCCATATTTGTCAAAAGAATATTCCCACCATTGCAGTTTTAAACACAGACCTGCAAATCCCCTGAGTTCACCTTCTGCTTCCTCCAACATTCCACCCCAGTTCCATGGAGAGTCCAACCCAAGCCCCCACACTACTTCCCCTCACTGTTCTGGGGTGAGGGTCTTTTTAATTCCTCTTGATGTTAAGCCTTTCAATTTAAGGTTCTCTTTTAAGCTCTGAGCAATTTGGTACAATATCTTCGATACTGTTTTTTTTTTTAACTTTATTTTGTACATTTAATAATTGAAAACATAAGCAATTAAAAAATAAAAAGTAAACACACATGAATAAATATATACATTTCTCAATTAAATGTAATGGATACATGTAAATTTTTTTGTTGTTTTGTTTTTTGTTTGCTTTTTTGTTTTTTTGTGTGTGTGAATCAAACAATATATTACACAATATATTTGGTTCATAGTAATGCATTCATACAGTATTTGTCCTTTTGTGTCTGGCTTGCTTCACTCAACATAATGTCCTCCAGGTTCATCCATGTTGCCATATGTTTTATGACTTCATTTCTTCTTACAGCTGCATAATATTCCATCGTGTGAATAGACCACAGTTTGTTTATCCACTCATCTGTTGATGGACATCTGGGTTGTTTCCAACTTTTGGCAATGGTGAATAATGTGGCTATGAATATCGGTGTGCAGATGTCTGTTCGTGTCACTGCTCTCAGTTCTTCTGGGTATATACCCAGTAGTGGTATTGCAGGGTCACATGGCAAGTCTATATTCATCTTTAGGAACTGCCAAACAGTCCTCCATAGTGGTTGTACCATCCTGCATTCCCACCAACAGTGAAGAAGTGTTCCTATCTCTCCACATCCTCTCTAACACTTGTAGTTCTCTGATTTTTTAATAGTGGCCATTCTGATAGGTGTGAAATGATATCTCATTGTAGTTTTGATTTGCATTTCCCTAATCATGAGTGATGTTGAGCATTTCTTCATGTGTTTTTTTTGCCATTTGTATTTCTTCTTCGGAGAAATGTCTATTCAAGTCTGTGGCCCATTTTTCAATTGGGTCATTTGCCTTTTTATTGTTGAGTTGTAACATCTCTTTATATATCCTGGATATTAAACCCTTATCAGATATGTGATTTCCAAATATTTTTTCCCATTGAGTTGGCTGCCTTTTCACCCTTCTGACAAATTCCTGTGAGGTTCAAAAGTGTTTAATTTTGAGGAGGTCCCATTTATCTACTTTTTCTTTTGTTGCACTACTTTGGGTGTGAGGTCCAAGAAACCACCACCTACTACAAGGTCTTGAAGATGTTTCCCTACATTTTCTTCCAGTAGTTTTATGGTCCTGGCTTTTATATTTAGATCTTTGATACATTTTGAGTTGATTCTTGTATAGGGGGTGAGATAGGGGTCCTCTTTCATTCTTTTGGTTATAGATATCCAGTTCTCCCAACACCATTTGTTGAAGAGACTGTTTTTCCCATCAGCGTGGGCTTGGTAGGTTTGTCAAAAACCAGTTGACTGTATAGGTGAGGGTTAATTTCTGGATTCTCAATTCTATTCCACTGATCGATATGTCTATCTTTATGCCAGTACCATTCTGTTTTGACCACTGTAGCTTTGTAATATGTTTCAAGGTCAGGCAGCAAAATTCCTCCCACATTGCTCTTCTTTTTTAGAATACTTTTGACTATTCAGGAGCACTTACCCTTTCAGATGAATTTGGTAATTGCCTTCTCTAATTCTGTAAAGTAAGCTGTTGGGATTTTGATTGGTATTTCATTGAATCTATAAATCAGTTTGGGCAAGATTGTCATCTTCACGATATTTATTCTTCCAATCCATGAACATGGAATGTCTTTCCATTTGTTTACATCTTTTTAAATTTCTTTTAGCATTGTTTTGTAGTTTTATGCATATAGGTCCTGTACTTCCTTGGTTAAATTAACTCCTAGGTATTTGAGTCTTTTTGTTGCTATTGAAATTGGAATTTTCCTCCTGATTTCCTCCTCAGATTGTTCAGTACTAGTGTACAAAAACATTACTGATTTTTGCGTGTTGATCTTATATCCTGCCACTTTGCTGAACTCATTTATTAGTTCAAGTAGCTTTGTTGTGGATACTTCAGGATTTTCTAAATACAGGATCATGTCATCCGCAAACAGTGAGAGTTTTACTTCCTCTTTTCCTGTTTGGACGCCTTTAATTTTTTTGTCTTGTCTAATTGCCCTAGCTAGAACTTCTAGTACAATGTTGAATAACAATGGTGACAGTGGCCATCCTTGTCTTGTTCCTGATCTTAGGGGGAAAGCTTTCAACCTTTCCCCATTGAGTATGATGTTGGTTGTGGGTTTTTCATATATGCCTTTTATCATATTGAGGAATTTTCCTTTTATTCCTATCTTTTGAAGTATTTTTATCAAAAAAGGGTGTTGGATTTTGTCGAATGCCTTTTCTGCATCTATTGAGATGATCATGTGGTTTTTTTCCTTTAATTTGTTAATGTGGTGTGATTGATTTTCTTATGTTGAACCAGCCTTGCATACCAGGAATAAATCCCACTTGGTCGTGATGTATAAGTCTTTTGATATGCTGTTGGATTCGATTTGCAAGTATTTTGTTGAGAATTTTTGCATCTATGTTCATGAGAGAGAATGGTCTGTAATTTTCTTTTCTTGTGGAATCTTTATCTGGCTTTGGTATTAGGGTGATGTTGGCTTCATAAAATCTGTTGTGTAATTTTTCCTCCTCTTCAATTTTTTGGAAGAGTTTAAACAGGATTGGTGTTAATTCTTTTAGAAATGCTTGGTAGAACTCACCTGTGAAGCCATCTGGTCCTGGACTTTTCTTTGCTGGGAGATTTTTGATGACAGATTCAATCTCCTTAATTGTGATTGGTTTGTTAAGTTCTTGTATTTCTTGTTGTGTCAGTGTAGGTTGGTTGTGAGTTTCTAGAAATTTGTCCATTTCATCCAGGTTGTCTAGTTTGTTGGCATATAGTTTCTCATAATATCCTCTTATGATTCTTTTTATTTCTGTGAGGTCATTTGTAATTTCTCCCCTTTCATTTCTGATTGTATTTATTTGCATCTTCTCTCTTTTTTTCTTTGTTAGTCTACCGAGGGGTTTGTCAATTTTATTCATCTTCTCAAAGAACAAGCTTTTGGTTTTGTTGATTTTCTCTATTGCTTTTTTGTTCTCATTTTCATTTATTTCTGCTCTAATCTTTATTATTTCTTTCCTTCTTTTTGCTTGGGATTGGTTTGCTGTTCTTTTCCTAGTTTCTCAAGTTGTTCAGTTAAATCTTTGAGTTGAGCTCTTTCTTGTTTCTTAATATAGGCATTTAGGGCTATAAATTTCCCTCTCAAGACTGCCTTTGCTGTATCCCATAAGTTTTGATATGTTGTGTTCTCATTTTCATTTGTCTCAATATATTTACTGATTTCACTTGCAATTTCTTCTTTGACCCACTGAATATTTAGGAGTGTGTTGTTCAGTCTCCACACATTTGCAAATTTCCTTTTTCCTGTCTGTTATTGATTTCTAGTTTCATTCCTTTATGATCTGAGAAGGTTCTTTGTATAATTTCAATCTTTTTATATTTATTGAGAGCTGTTTTGTGACCTAACATGTGGTCTATCCTGGAGAAAGATCCATGGGCTCTTGAGAAGAATGTATAACCCGCTGAGTTTGGATGCAGTGTTCTGTATATGTCTGTTAAGTTTAACTTGTTTATCACATTGTTCAAGTGCTCTGTTTCCTTGTTGATCTTCTGTCTAGTTGTTCTATCTAATGATGTGAAAGAGGTGTTGAAGTCCCCGACGATTATTGTAGAAATGTCTATTTCTCCCTTCAGTTTTGCCAGAGATCGTCTCATATATTTTGGGGCACCCTGGTTAGGTGCATAGATATTTATGACTGTTATATCTTCCTGGAGGATCGTCCGTTTTATTAATATATAATGGCCTTCTGCATCTCTTATCACTGTTTTGCATTTGAAGTCTGTTTTGTCTGATATTAGTATAGCTACCCCTGCTCTTTTCTGTTTTTACTATTCACAAGGAGTATCTTTTTCCAACCTTTTACTTTCACCCAGCTTGTATCCGTGTGTCCGAGGTGAGTTTCTTGTAAGCAGCATATGGATGGCTCATGTTTTTTTATCCATTCTGTCAGCCTGTATCTTTTTTTTTTTTTTCCTTTTTTTTTTTTTATACTGGGTAAAAATCAAAATTCTCACAATACATACAAACATTTGCAAAATGATATAAATATATATGCATATATGTGTATTTGCTTACAAAAATGTTATTTATATATATATATATACATATATTTTAAGAGGTGTTTAGATTACCTAAAATATTACACGGAACCCACTGGGATTCCCATGTTGCCCACCTCCCACACCTCCCACCATATCCCACACAAACATCTCCCACAGTGTGGCCCACCAACCTCAATGAACTTACACATCCTGGAGCCTTGCCACCAACCATAGACCACAGTTCACACTGTAGACCACACTCTCTCCCACTCAGTTCGGTGTGGTGTGTGCTGATTTAAAATGGCCTACATCCATTGCCACAACAGTACTCAGGACAACCTCCAACTCCCAAAGAAGCCCCTGTATTTCAACTGCTCATCCCCTCCTTACCCCAAAACTGTCAAGTGGCCACTGGCTCCACCTCATTGTTATAATTTCTTGCATTGCAAGAATCACCATATGTGAGCAAGAGAATACCATCAAGTCCACTCTAGTCCATAGTTCTTCCCCCAATCCAGAGACAACTGGGATGGTGATGTCCACTCCAACTCCAAGTGAGAGAGGGCTTATATCCCATGGATATGGTGGGTGGGATGATCCTGCCTGCAGATACAGGCCCTCTCCATTCCCTGGGATGGCCATTTCCCATCATTGTCTCCTCACCAGGTGACTTGGATGAGTCCATTGAGCTGTGGGGTAGGAGTTGCAGCTCCACCTAGATTTCATGCACACCTAGCACATAGGTAGGCGGGAGGCTCCAGTCTCTGGAGGTATACCTAAGAAACTCCAGCATCACATGTAGGTTTGAATAGAAGGGACTGGTGAACCATGTGCAGGGAGGACTTATTTGAGTCTAATTCTGTCACTCTCAGGAGCACAGATTCCAAAATAGAACCCACTGATAAGGCATCAGTCTCTGGGGCTATCCCCCCTTATATAGGACCAGGGTGTCTCCAGAGCTCTCAGGAACCCCACTGAGTGGGGTGATAGGCACATAGATGTTCTATGAGCTCCTACTTAGGTTTGCATAAGAGTTACCTCTGGGATGACCTCCCGACTCTCTTTGAAGTCTCTTAGCCACTTGAACTCATTTGTCTTTACCATTTCCCCCTTTTATTCAAGGTCTTTTTCCAGTTGTGTTGCCAGTTGGCACTTGGGAAAAGTATTCAATTAGCAATAATCGTGTCTTGGATAAACCTCATTGGCTACGATACTGCCACTGCACAAAGCTGCCAGTTGGCACTTCGTATTAATCCCTCGTTGCCACGGAGGCTCATCCCCGGGAGTCATGTCCCACGTTGGGGGGAAGGTAATGCAATCATATGCTGAGTTTGGCTTAGAGAGAGGCCACATTTGAGCAACAAGGAGGCTCTCAGGTGGCAACCCTTAGGCACCCCACAACTGCAGGCTGTCTCATTTACAAGAGCAAAAACTCACAATGGTAGTCATTAATAAAAAACAAAACAAAACAAAAAAAAAACATCAGTGGGTCATCCTATTTTGACAGGCACTGTCCCTACACTCAGAGGACTATTGCTGCTCCCTTGGAGATTGTGGCAGAGCTCTCCAGGCTAGGAATTCAGATTCCCTTATTTATTGTGTGATTATCCACCCATCGTTTCCATGCCCCATCCCCCGATCCTTTGAATGATTTTGTATATCTTTCATGCATATTCGGTTGAACCAATCCCCACGAAACCCCCCCC
>JAKSZT010053975.1:795411-818345 GCA_026826555.1 Tolypeutes matacus | reverse complement strand
GTATATGTCTTGGAGTTGGCCTGTTGGGATTTATACTATTTGGGGTGCGCTGTGCTTCCTGGATCTGCACATCCATCTCTCTCAATAGAGTTGGGAAGTTTCCAGCCATAACTTCCTTCCACACTCCTTCTGTTCCCTTTTCCTTCTCTTCTCCTTCTGGGATGCCCATAATGCGTATGTTTGTGCGTCTTGCATTTTCGGTTAATTCCCTGAGACCATACTGGATTTTTTCTATCTTTTTGTCTATCTTTTCTACAATCTGTTTGATTTCAACTGTATTGTCTTCCATATCACTAATTCTTTCCTCTGCCCGTTCAATTCTGCTGCCATGTGAGTCCAGTGTCTTTTTCATTTCTTGACTTGTGTCTTTGTTCTCCATCATATCCATTACCTTTTTAGGTGTGTTAGCTATTTTTTCAGTATGTTCTCTCAGTGTCTTCTTTATATCCTTAATCTCTTCCTTCAGTTCTTTAAGTTGATCCATGATATTTGTTTGGATAGCTTTGATTAGTTGTTCAATGTACTGCATTGCTTCCTGGTTTTTATTTTGTGCACTGGAGTGGTCCATGTTTTCTAGTTTTTCAGAGTCATTTGTATTTTTCTGTTGCCCTCTGGTCATCATATTATCTTGATGGGTTTGTTCAGTTGATTAGCTTTTCTCTATGCTCTAGAATTTTTTTAGCTGTTGGTTCTGCGTGTGAGTTAAGTTTTCTCTTTCGCAGTTTTTCTTCTTATTTTATTTCCTTGCTTCTTTCTATGTTCCCTTGAAGGCAAAAGGTTAGGGCCAGAGGAATCAAAAGATGTAAGGAAGGCAGAAGAATAATAGAAATATTGATAAACGTTAGAAGAGGGGCAAAATGAGACTTAATGAGATGATTATTTAACTTGTGTAGGCAGTGTAGAGTACTAGGAAAAAGATGGAGTTCCTATAATGGACTGGGAAAACAAATGGAGGAATATATATATATAGTGATTTAGAAGGCTAGAATTATGAGGATGTAGAGAAATAGTAGAGAAAGGTCTGAAAGGAAAAAGTTAATACTAATAAAAAAAAAAAAAGAAAAAAGAAGAAGAAAACAAAATAGATGGGATAGAAATTGTCACCCTTAAGTTGTGGGCCTATGAAAAAATGTTGTCTCTAAGAGCCACAACAGAAAACAGAAGGCAGAAATATGCAGGAAGGATAAGCGATAGTTTGTAATACAGAATCAATATATACAGCGAATGGGAAATTCCTGAATAATAAGCCCAGCAAATAAGCGACCAGCTGGCAGCACCTATTTAAAAAAAAAAATAGCAGGAAAAAGGAAGGGTGGAGGAAAATGGGAATAATAGCAATAGACCCGAAAATAACAGAGAGAAACCAAAGATCCACACAGGCAAGCAGTCAAGCAGAGCTAAGGGGGGTCAATGATTCCCCTAGGGTCCATGTGGATCCTTCCTTCCTACTTGTGTTTATCAATGAATTTCCCCACAGGGTTCTATATGCAGGTCCTGAAGCAGCTTTTAGCTATTAAACTAAATTAAAAAGAATTTATTTTTCAATTGTTGAGGTGACCTCACTTTTTTTTTTTTAGCCAAATGCAGGACCCAAAATAATTCCTCTTCTAGACCAACCCCCTTACGGAAGGGACCCTCGCTGGGCCCGTGGAAATTAACCAAGCACGTCCCACTTTCCGGACTCCCCAGGTTGGCTGAAGCTCTGATGTTAGTCAGTGAGGAGTGCTAAAGATGGCGGATTCCATCCCTTCTGGCGCCGAGCTCCAGCGTCACCCGGCTGCTCAGTAAATCAGTTTGAGTGCAGATTCGCGTCTGCTCTCAGCCTGGTGCTGCTTCAGTTCGGCTTATCTGCTCCCCAAAGCTATGGGGCGTTGCAGGCAGCCAGATCGATGTCTGAAAATATAAAATACCCTTCCCTGTCTTCCAACCGAACCCTCCCTTCTTTGGGAAGTGTCCCTTCCTCCTGGCTCTGCAGCGGCCCGGGTCTTATCCCTGGGTGGCTAGGGAAATCAGCTGCGTTCCCCCACCAAAATCCCCCTTCCGGTTCACCGGGTGCTGACTAGCTTGTTTGCTCTGTTCACACAATGTCCAAGGGGCGCCAGGCAGCCAGCTCCCCAGAAAATAAAACTTTTTTGCCCCGCCCGTGGCTCCAAATGGCCGTTTTATTATTTTTTTTCCGTAACTGCGGGGCTCAGCCGCCTGTGCCAGCCTCCACCGGCAGCCTCAAAACTCACGAATCTCCACCATTCGGTCCACGCCGCCGATCCGCGCAGATAGATGTCCCAAGCTTCTCACTCCACGCGTGCACAGCACAGACCCCCGGGCAGGACCCCGTCCCCAATCTGCCTTGCTCTGGGAGCTTGCAGTGTGCGCCCTCCTACACCAACGCCATCTTGCCACCCCCCCTCAGCCTGTATCTTTTGATTGGGGAATTTAATCCATTCACATTCAATGATATTACTGAAAATGCACTATTTATTTCCTCCATTTTATTCTTTGGTTTTCATATGTCATCTTATTTTTGTCTCTCTTTTTACTCTTTTGGTTATCCTTTCTGCTTTTCTTTCTTCTATACTCTCCTCCAAGTCTCTCTCTCCTGTCTTTTTCTTTCAGGTTCTAAGGCTTCTTTTAATATTTCCTGCAAAGGTGGGTTCTTTTTTGCAAACTCTCTTAGTTTCTGTTTGTTTGTGAATACTTTATATTCACCTTCATATTTGAAGGACAGTTTTGCTGGATAAAAAATTCTCGGCTGGCAGTTTTTCTCTTTCAGTTTCCTAATTGTATCATACCACTGTCTCCTCGCCTCCATGGTTTCTGAAGAGAAATCTGCACAAAGTCTTACTGGACATCCTTTGTACATACTTCTCTCTTGCTGCTCTGAGAATTTTCTCTTTATCTTTTACATTTGACATTATGAATAATATGTGTCTTGGCATAGGTCTATTTGGATTTATTTTTATTGGTGTACAGTGTGCTTCTTGGACATGTAAGTTCATTTCTTTCGTGAGAGTTGGGAATTTTTCAGTTATTATTTCCTCAAATACTATTTCTGCCCCTTTTCCTTTCTCTTCTCCTTCTGGAACTCCCATGACACATATGTTCTTGCGTTTTGTGTTGTCATTCAACTCTCTGAGCCCCTGCTTAATTTTTTCCATTCTTTTCTCTCTGTGTTCTTTTCTCTCTTCAATTTTAGCTGCTCTGTCTTCAGTATCACTTATTCTTTCTTCTATCATTTCGAGTCTGCTGTTGTTTGCTTCAAATGTATTTTTTACTTCACCTATTGTGTCTTTCATTCCCATGAACTCCGTTACTTTTCTGTTCATGATTTCAAATTCTTCTTTATGTTCGCGCAATGACTTCTTGATGTCATTGATCTCTTTAACTATATTCTCTTTCATCTCATTAATTTGATTTTGGCAATGTGTGCTCATCTCACTGATTAGTTCTCTCAAATTGTGCATCTTTTCTGGGACTTTGCTGTATTCCTTTTCTTGGGCCATGTCTTCTATTTTCTTAGTATGGCCTGTAATATTTTGTTGGTGCTTAGGCATCTGGTTAGTTTGTATTTTACTTAGATGCTCTATCTCTTTCTCTTTTATGGGGTTTTAGTGGCAGGAGGCTGTGAGTTACCACTGCTTTTTGATTTTTGGCTCAATCTTGATTGTTAGGATTGTTCTGCTGATGGCTCAAAACTGGGCACTGGACCCAGTAATTGGTTGTAGAGTAGTTTCCTAGTGCCTTGGGCAGGGAGGCTATAGAGGCCAGGAAAAGCCTCTCTTACTTATTAATTTTCTTATGTGCACTTCCTTGGTCTGCCAGGAGATGGCACTTGTTTACAGCTCTCAATTCAGTGCCTGGTCAGAGCATATTTGTTGTGACACAAACCAGATCAATGTGATAGAGCTTCCTGTCTGGGGGCTAAGAGCCCTGTGATTCAAATTTTCTGAGACAGTTCTCCAGACTTCTCTCGTAGTGCCCCCCTTTTCCCAGCTAGGAATTATTTCCACTCCCTTCTGAATCCTCAACAATCAGTCCCTGTTAGTAGAGGAGGAGATTGAGAGGTTTGTATATCTTTAGCCCCATGCAGGCTCCAAGGCAAACAATGGCGCAGCCCCACCCAGCCTGGAAGGTCTCTCGGGACAGGGCAGACCAAACCTGGGAGTCGTAAGCAGGGTCAGCCCCAGGCTCTCTCTCCCCTCTCCAGTGGTGTCCTCAACAATTAGTGCAGGCTAGAAGAGAGGAGGTTGCGAGGGTCAGATTTCTCCAGTCCTTTCTAGGCTCCCAGGGCAAACCGCCGTGTAGAAGGGTCCATGGGGCTCTGCAGCCCAAATTTCAGGTCAGAACCTGAGTCAGCATAAGGCTGTGTCCCTCTCTCTCCCCTTTCCAGGAGTGGCAGATCTCTGAAGCCCCCTGTGTCTGTGGTCGCAGGCCCAGAGGCCCGAGAGTTCTGAAGTGAGTGGGGGAGGGTGCCGGCAGCAGCAGAAGCTGCTACTTGCAACTCACAGTTCTGTAGTCGTGATTTCCCTCTTCTGTCCCTCTCTCCTCTGGGTGGTGTGCAGCCTTCACCTGCTGTCCTAAACCCTAGAAGATCTTTTTCAGGGCTGTTTCAGTTTGTCCTCTAGCTATTTTTTTAGAGAAGAGATTCCCATGTCTTACTAGTCCGCTATCTTCCTGGAAGTCTCCCATTAAGTTTTAATTGTGTTTTCCTTAGGAAAATCATTCTGAGCCATTTCACATGAACTTATTGGTCATTTTAGTCAAGGATCCTATTCAAATATGTGGATGACCTGTTTCTAGGGGCACACACATTAAGGGTTGTTATGTCTCTTGGAGAATTAATTCCTATATCATTAGATAATGTCCTTTTATATCCCTGATAATTTTCATTGTACTGTCAGCTTTGTCTGAAATTGATACTCCAACTTTCTTTGGAATAGTGTTTGTAGAGTATAGCTTTTTCCATTCCTTTATTTTCATTTTCTGAGTTTATATTCTACAGGAATTTTTTATAGACAAGATATAGTTGTTTTTTTTTTAATGCATTCAGATACTGTCTGTCTTTCAATGGTGGGTGAGCCCAGTGAGATTTTAAGTCATTATCAATATAGTTGGGTTAATGTCTACTAGACATTTACCTTTCTATTTGTTGCCATTGTTCTTGTTGGTTTCTTTTTCTTCCACTCTTTTTTTACCCCCTCTGATTTAATTGAGCATTAATTATGATTCCATTTTCTCACTTGCTCAGCATTTTAATTATAAATCAGTTTTGTTAATTTGGTGGTTGCTCTAGAATTTGCAATATGCATTTACAAGTATCTAAATAAACTTTTAAATATCACTATATAATGTCTTAGGTAATTTAAAACAGAGTATTCCCATTTGCTCCCTCTAGCTCCTTGTCATCTTTCAATTCATTTATGCATAAGCTATCATCATGCAATACAGCTGCTATAATTATTCTGAATAAACTGTTATCTGTTAAATGAATTAGATGGAAAACAAACATATTTTATTTTACTTTCATTTACTACCTCTTAACACTCTTTCTTCTTTTTGTATATCTAACATTCTGCCCTATCTCATTTTCCTTCTCTGGAAAACTTCCTTCAACATTTCTTGCAAGACAGGTCTATTATCAACAGATGGCCCCAGTTTTTGTTTGCCTAAGAAAATCTTTATTATTTCTCCATCACTTTTGATGGATCTTTTCCCTGGGTACAGAAATCTACATTTGGTATATTTTATATTTTGTTTCACCATTTCAATTATTTCACTCTTCTCTTTCCTTGTTACAAGGCTTCAGAAGAGAAGTCCAATCTCATTCTCAGCCTTGTTCCTCCCTAGGTAACTAGATTTTGATGTTGTGTGTGTGTTCATTCTTTCACTGTCCTCAGACTCCTTTCAGTATTTGTTCTTTGTCTTTGTGAACTTTGGTCTGGATATGATATATCTAGCTTTTTTTTTTTTTTTTTTTTTTTTTAATATTTGTCTTTCCTAAGTTTCTCTGAGCACACTGGATCTATTGATGGTGTCTTGCATTAATTTTGTACAATACTTAGGCATTACTACATTATATATTTCCTCTGCTTATCTTTTTCTTCTCCTTCAATTATTTCTACTATACTTATGTCACACTGTTTGTAATTTTCCCACAGTTCTTGGATATTGTGTACCATTGTTTTCATTCTTCTTTCTCCCTGCCTTTAGTTTGGGAAGTTTCTACTGGTATGTTTCCAGCACACTGACTATGTCCTCACTGGGTCCAGTCTACAGATGATCCCATCAAAAGCATTCTTCATGGGGCTCTTGGTTTTCTCCCTTTATACTTGGTAAACCCTGCCTCAATTGCTCACCCCAATCTCAGCATTCATTCCAAAACTCCACCTCCTACAATCATAGGAGTTAACAGAAAGGCTGCCCTTCCCCAGTTTCCATCATGGGTTTGTAGGTTCAGGAATAAGCCAAGGGTAGTCGCTGGAGTTTAATGACCTGTACTATTTTATTTTTTTTATGAAAATTGTCTTAAGAATTTAAAAATTTTAAAAAGAGAGTCTTACATAATTATTTTATTCTATATTTTAAATATTATTGGATTCTCAAATAGTTCCAGGCTTTTTCAGCATGAATGATCATTTATCTCTCTGTCTTTCAGTTTGTCTGAAGAATTAAGAACATGATTATAATCACATTAGTTTCTGTGATGAGAAGAAGAAAGTAGGCCCATAGAACTGTTACAACATAAAAATTCTGTAGGTTCAAAAGGTGTAATAGTCACCCAAAAAAAAATGAAATAAAAGAAACCCTACCTGACTAAGGAATTGGACATTGGAGGAAGACTCACAATGAATTCATATTGCTTCATTTACTATTCACACACCTCAAAAGTACTTTAAAAGTCTTGTTCATCTATCTTCTTCTTAAGAAGAAGAGGGAAAATGGTCCATGTTTGCCTTCTAGGATATCAAGTTTTCAATAATAAGGACATTAAGTATGAGTCTGCTTTCTAAACTAGGGGAAATCTGGCTTATTCAAAGCTTGAGTGAAAGTCAGGTGTCTGAGGCAGTCCATTAGGGCCATCTTTCCTAAGTTTGTCAGATGCTACAGGAAAAGCTTTAGCTCAATGGCCAAGGCTGGACATGCTACAAATGGCTTTCAAGAAACAATTTTCACAATCAGCTCCACCATTTCACATTGCCACATTAATTTGATCTTTAGATACCTGCAAAGTATAAAGACTTTAATAATAGTAACACCAAAATTATTGGTAAGGTTGTTTGGGACAACATGTAACATTAAGATTTTCTTACCAAATATACACCTCATTGGCTAGAAGAGGTCTCTGTAAAAGAATTCACCTTAAAACTATGCAAATATAGCAAAAAGTTTCATTAAAAAACCTCATAATTCAGTATGAATCTTCAAAGTTTAGTACAATTATAAGATGATAGTTCTAAGAATTTAATATATTAAGACCCATTGTAAAAATATCAAAGAAATGCTCAATCTCATCTAACACCAAATTTTCATTCACATCACTTGAGGTGCTAATTGGCACTAGCAAGTGTACCTTTCTTATCTCTTGTAAAGAATTTTAATAGTCACCCTCCTAGTGGATTCCTTTCTCCACTAGAGAAGACCTTATTCTTTGATGAAAATCAGTAGTTTTAAAAACCATTTTTCTATCCCTAAAGCAAATTTACTAAAGAGAAGGAGCACTGCATTTAAATTTTTACTTCTGTACTTATACACACAACACATTCTCACATTAAATTCTATAGGAGATGTACTGACTAGGAATCAAATAATAATGTATATCAACCAAAAACATGAATATTATACACCATCAAGACTGTCATTGCTAAGTTCAGTAGAAGAAAACATAGAGAAGGTGTGGATGGGTGGCATCTCTAACTGATATCTTAATAGTCTTCCTGCATCCCCAGTGGCCAGAAGATCTTCAGACTGTAAATTCCAAATGTCATTGCCAGTTACTATGCAAGAGGCAAAAGTCCAAAGTGGGTGTAGACCAAGAGGCCAGACTCCAGTAAGTGATGAGCTCCCCATTATGTATTCTAAATATTGCATTATTTAGAGAAAAATAATAATGTGTCAGTCTTCAACTCAAACTACTCTACTCAAACTAACATCTACTCTAAGTCCATATAAAACTGATGCTTTGCTTATTGAAATGTATTTGAACTATTAAATAATAAGTGCCTGGATGGTAATTTAAAGAGAAAACATCACCCTTACTCAGCCCAGACAACTCTTTTTTTTTTTTTTTTTTTGGATTGGAATTTATAAAGGAAATTTATTTGGGCTAAAAGCTTACAGTTCAAGGCTGTGAAAATGTCCAAATCATGGCATCATTAGAGATGATTTCTCACCAAAGGTCAGATGCTAGCAGGTCCTTGAGTCCTGATGGTGAGTCTGCTGGTCTCTCTCTACTTTCTCCTCAAGCTCAGCTGTAGGTGATCAGGCATCTTTTCCTGGGCCTCATCTTCTTGAGCCTCTTAGGGCTTCTCTGTCTTTCTGCAGCTGTAGACAAATGTGGAGTCCTGTCTCACAAAAAGATTATGTTCTTGAACTAATCCATTCCTTTGGGTATGAGGCCCTTTGATTGCATTAGATTCAATTAAGGGACCCTTTGATTAGATCACTTTCAATTAGATCCCTTTAGGGCTTTTGACTGGACTACATCAGTGAGGCATGACCCAGGTTGGGTCTCTGCCCTCTTGCTGGGTCTTATATAAACTGAGAACACACAAAGAAAAAAGAGATACAGAGAAAGGGAGCTCTGCCATTTAGACCCAGATAACTCTTAAATATCAAAGTCTACAACATGAAGTGGTGCTAAACTGAAATATAAGAAAGTTTAAATTTTCAGGAACTACCAAAATTCTATTTTTATTATACATCGAGTCAGTACTACTTTTTTCTTCTTTTTCTTGTGGGTAAAAATCAAATTTTTCACAATGAATACCAATATTTGTAAAATGATATATAAATATATATGCATATATGTGCATTTGCTTATAAAAATGTTATATATATATATTATATATATAATGTTATATATATATTAAAAGGTGCTTAGATTACCTAACTATTACACGGAATCTACAGGGATTCCCATGTTCCCCACCTCCCACACCTCCCACAACATCCCACACAAACATTTCCCACATGTGTGACCCATTAACCTCAATGGACTTACACATCCTGGAGCCTTGCCATCAACCATAGACCACAGTTCACATCGTAGACCACATTCTCTCCCACACAGTTCTGAATGGTGTGTGCTGATTTAAAATGGCCTATATCCATCGCCACAACAGCACTCAGGACAACCCCCAAGTCCCAAAAAAGCCCCTGTATTTCAACTGCACATCCCCTCCCTGCCCCGAGAGTGTCCAGTGGCCACTGGCTCCACCTCACTGTTATAATTTCTTCCATTGCTAGAATCACTGTATGTGTAAAACAGAATACCATTAAGTCCACTCTAGTCCATAGTTCTTCCCCCAATCCTGAGGGGACTGGGATGGTGATGTCCACTCCACCTCCAAGTGAGAGAGGGCTTATATACCATGGATATGGTGGGTGGGATTATCCTGCCTGCAGCTGCAGGCCGTCTCCATTCCCTGGGATGGCTGTTACCTATCGTGGTCTCCTCGCCAGGTGACTTGGATGAGTCCATTGAGCTGTAGTGTAGGAGTTTCATCTCCACTGAGATTCCACACACACCTGGCACATAATTAGGCCAGAGGCTCCAGTCTCTGGAAGTACACCTAAAAACTCCAGCTTCACAGATAGGTTTGAATAGAAGAGACTGATGAACCATGTGCAGGGAGGACTTATTTGAGTCCAATTATATCACTCTGAAGAGCACAGATTCCAAAATAGAGCCCACTAATAAGGCATTAGTCTCTGGGGCTATCCCCCCTTATGTAGGACCTGGGTGTCTCCAGAGCCCTCAGAAGCCCCTCTGTGTGGGGTGATATGCACTTTGGTGTTCTATGAGAACCTACTGAGGTGTGCATAAGTATTACCTCTGGGATGACCTCCCGACTCTCTTTGCATAAGTGTTACCTCTGGGATAACCTCCCGACTCTCTTTGAAGTCTCTTAGCCACTTGAACTCATTTGTCTTTACCTTTTCCCCCTTTTATTCAAGGTCTTTTTCCAGTCATGTCACCAGTTGGCACTTGGTATTAATCCCTCGTTGCCAGGGAGGCTCATCCCCAGGAGTCATGTCCCACATTGGGGGGAAGGTAATGCATTCATATGCTGAGTTTGGCTTAGAGAGAGGTCACATTTGAGCAACAAGGAGGCTCTCAGGAGACAACCCTTAGGTACCCCATAACAGTAGGCTAAGTTTCAATTATAAGAGCAAAGACTCATAAGGGTAGTCATCAATAACAAGAACTCATCGGTGGGCCATCCTCTTTTGACAGACAGTCCCTGCACTCAGAGGACTGTTGCTGCTCCCTTGGAGAAAGTGGCAGAGCTCTCCAGGCTAGGAATTCAGATTCCCTCATTTATTGAGTGATTTTTCACCCACCGTGGCCGTGCCCCATCCTTTGGTCATTTGAACAAGTTTGTATATCTTTCATATATATTCAGATGAACTTACTCACATGAATCCCCCCTCCCAGACACCCCCCACCAATAATCCTCTGCAGCACCCATCGTAACCCTTCCGTGATCTAAATCTTCCCCGAAGATGTAGCCCATATAATAATCAAATATACTTAATAGGAAAAGGAAACAACAATGGTGAACTTAAATGCAAGAGATAAACACAAGGAAACTTGGGAAAACAAACAAACAATCAAACAAAAAACAAAACAAAACAAAATATTATTAGCGGATTGGGGCATTCAAAAAATGGAAAAAAAAACAAACAAAAGAAATGCCTTAAAAAAAAAATCTTTTTCCTTTTATCACTGTATTATTGGATGTCCAGTGTACCATGACACCTTCCCCCTCTCATTTCCCAGTGTCTTCCAAATTTTCATTTAAGTTTCAAAGAAGTTTTAGGTCACAGCAAAGTCACACACGGAATACCAGAGATTCCCAGATACCAAACCACCCCCCTCTTCCACACCCCATATTAAACCCCCCCCCTTAATTTTCTTGGATGTTAGCATAGTTATAACTGTTATACTGATAGGAAAATATAGCATCTAAACATTGTCAATGGTTTACAGTATAGTTTACAATTTAGATGATACAGTTTAATAAGTTTTGATGATATTTACCATGTCCTGTGTCCATTACTGTAAGGTAATGAAAAACCTTTCCTGTGACCACTAAATACCCCCTGTTTGTTCTTTTCTGTTCCATCCTCCCCCTCCCCCTGGGGCATATGACACTCCCCTCTCTTGACTCATGGAATGACAAGATTCATAGTTACATACCTTGGGTATTCCAACCTGCCCTTCCTAATCTATCTGCCTGTGAACCCTGCACCACCACATCCAGTGATATCACTACCCATCTGTCTGGTCCTTCGGTATGCAACTATACTCTATCCTTTTACCATAGATTATGTCCATATGGGTGATGGCTCACAGCCTACTCTTCTCTTTCTCTCCCTTGTTAACCTATCTTTCAGACAATGGTTCTCAGAGACTGCTCACTTTGGTCAGTTCAAATCAGTGAGGTCATATACTGTTCATCCTTCAATGCCAGGCTTGCTTCACTCAACATAAGGTCTTTGAGACTCATCCACTTTATTCCATGTGTTAGCACTTTATTCTTTCTTACAGCTGAGTAATATTCCATTATATGTATGTACCACATTTTGCTTATCCATTCATCTGTTGATGGGCACCGGGGCTGATTCCAACTTTTTGCAATGGTGAACAATGCAGCTATGAACATTGGTGTGCATATATCTGTTTGTGTCTTTGCTTTCAGTTCTTCTGGGTGGAATCCCAGCAGTAGAATTGCTGGATCATACGGAAGATCTATTGTTAGTTTTCTGAGGAACCGCCAAACTGTCCTCCACAGTGGCTGGACCATACCACAGTCCGACCAGCAGTGGATGAGGGTTCCTATTCCTCCACATCCTCTCCAACATTTAGGGTCTGCTGTTTTTTTAATAGCTGCCACTCTGATGGGTGTAAGATGATATCTCATTGTAGTTTTGATTTGCATTTTCCTGACAGCTAGTGATGTTGAGCATTTTTTCATGTGCTTTTTAGCCATTTGTATTTCTTCATTGGAGAAGTGTCTTTTCAGGTCTCTTGCCCATTTTTTAAATGGGTTGTTTGTCTTTTTATTTTCAAGGTGTAGGATTTCTTTATATATGCAGGATATTAGGCTCCTATCAGATATATGGTTGCCAAATATTTTCTCCCATTGAGTAGGCTGCCTTTTTATATTCTTCATAACAGACTTTGAGGTGCAGAAGTTTTTTAATTTTGATGAGATCTCATTTATCTATTTTTTCTCTTTCTGCTTGTTCTTTGGCTGTGAAGATCATGAAACCATTTCATATTACAATGCCCTGTAGATGCTTCCCTACATCATATTGCAAGGTCTTTATGGTTTTGGCTCTTATATTTAGATCTTTGATCCATCTTGAGTTGATTTTTGTATAAGGTATGAGATGGTATTCTTCTCTCATTTTTTGGATATGGATATCCAGTTCTCCAAGCACCACTTGTTAAAGAGGCCATTCTCTCCCAACTGAGTGGGCTTCGTGGCCTTGTCAAATATCAGATAACTGTATATGCGAGGATCTATATCAGAACTCTCAATTCGGTTCCATTGGTCAGTAGGTCTATCCTTGTGCCAATACCATGCAGTTTTGATCACTGTAGCTTTGTAGTATGTTTTAAAGTCAGGTAGTGTGATACCTCCAACTTCATTTTTCTTTTTCAATATGTCTTGGGCAATTCAGGGCCTCTTACCTCTCCAAATATATTTTGTGGTTAGTTCTTCCAGTTCCTTAAAAAATAGTGTTGACTTTTATTGGGATTGCATTAAATCTGTAGATTAGTTTGGGTAGGATAGACATCTTGATGATGTTTAGTCTTCCTATCCATGAACAGGGAATATTTTTTCATTTATTTAAATCTTCTTTGATTTCATTTAACAGTGTTGTGTAGTTTTCTGTATATAAGTCCTTTACATCTTTAGTTAAATTTATTCCTAGGTATTTGATTCTTTTAGTTACTATTGTAAATGTATTTTTTTCCTGATTTCCTCCTCAGTTTGCTCGTTATTGGTGTACAGAAATGCTACTGATTTTTGAGCATTGATCTTACAGCCTGCAACATTACTGAACTCCTTTAGAAGTTCTACAAGTCTTGTCATAGATTTCTCAGGGCTTTTTATATATGGGATCATGTCATCTGCAAATAATGAAATTTTTACTTCTTCTTTTCCAATCTGGATACCTTTTATGTCCTTTTCTTGTCTCAGTGCTCATGCAAGTACTTCTAAGACAATGTTAAATAGGAGTGGTGATAGTGGGCATCCTTGTCTAATTCCAGATTTCAGAGGGAAAGCTTTTAGGATTTCACCATTGAAAATGATGTTAGCCTTGGGTTTTTCATATATATATCCTTTATCATATTCAGAAAATGTCCGTCTATTTCTATCTTTTGTAGTGTTTTTATGTGGAAAGAGTGCTGTATTTTGTCGAATGCTTTCTCGGCATCTATAGAGATGATCATGTGATTTTTTTCTTTCAATCTGTTTATGTGGTGTATTACATTGATTGATTTTCTTATATTGAGCCATCCTTGCATACACGGGATGAAACCCACTTGGTCATGGTGTATATTCCTTTTGATATGTTGTTGACTGTGATTAGCATATATTTTGTTGAGGATTTTAGCATCTCGGTTCATTAGAGAAATTGGTCTGTAATTTTCCTTTCTTGTGATATCTTTATTTGGTTTTGGTATTAGGGTAATGTTGGCATCATAGAGTGAGTTAGGCAGTATTCCTTCTACTTCTATTTTTTGAAAGAGTTTAATTAGAATTGGTGTTAGCTCTTTCTGGAATGTTTGGTACAATTCAGCTGTGAAGCCATCTGATCTGGGGCTCTTCTTAGTTGGGAGGTTTTTGATGATTGAGTCTATCTCTTTACTTGTAATTGGACTAGTGAGTTCATCTATTTCTTCTTTCATCAATGTCGGCTGTTTGTGGGTTTCTAGAAACTTGTCCATTTCCTCTAAATTGTCATTCTTGTTGGCATATAATTTTTCAAAGTATCCTCTTATGATACTCTTTATTTCTGTGGGGTCAGTAGTGATATCACCTTGCTCATTCCTTTTTTATGTATTTGCATCTGTTCTCTCTTTTTCGTTGTTAGTCTGGCTAAGGGTTTGTCAATTTTGTTGATATTCTCGAAGAACCAGCTTTTGGTTTTGTTTATTGTTTCCAGTGCTTTCTTATTCTCTCTTTCATTTAGTTCTGTTCTAATCTTTGTTATTTCCTTCTTTCTACTTCCTTTAGGTTTAGTTGGTTGTTGTTTTTCCAATTCCTCCAAGTGTGCAGTTAGGTCTTCAATTTTAGCTCTTTCTTCTTTTTTAGTATATGAATTTATGGCTATGAACTTCCCTCTCAGGACTGCTTTCGCTGCATCCCATAGGTTTTGATATGTTGTGTTGTCATTTTCATTAGTTTCAAGGTACTTACTGATTTCTTTTGAGATTTCCTCTTTGACCCACTGTTTGTCTAAGAGTGTGTTGTTTAACTTCCATATCCTTGTGCCTAACCTGTTTCTTTGGCCCTTAGTGATTTCCAATTTCATTCTATTGAGGTCAGAGAAATTGCTTTGTATAATGTTAATCTTTCTAAATTCATTGAGAGTTTTTCTGTGGCCTAGCATGTGGCCTATTTTGGAGTATGATCCATGTGCACTCGAGAAGAATGTAAATCCTGCTGTATTTGGCTGTAGTGTTCTGTATATGTCTATTAAGTCCAGATCTTCTAATGGATTGTTGCATGCCTTTGTTTCTTTATTGATTCTCCATCTAGATGTTCTGTCTAATGATGATAATGGTGTATTAGAGTCCCCTGCTATATTTGTAGAGGTATTTATTTCTCCTCTTAGTTTTTCCAGAGTTTGCCGCATGTATTTTGAGGCATCCCAATTAGATGTGTAAATGTTGATGATTATTCTCTCTTCTTGAGAGATTACCCCTTTTACTAATATATAGTGTCCATCTTTGTCTCTTACAATAGTTTTGCATTTAAAGTCTTTTTTGTCTGATATTAGAATAGCTACTCCTGCTCTTTTTGGCTATTGTTAGCTTGTAAAATGGTTTTCCAGCCATTCACTTTCAGCCTCCTTGAATCCCTGGGTCTAAGGTGGGTTTCCTGTAGACAGCATATAGATGGATCATATTTTCTTATCCATTCTGCCCATCTGTGTCTCTTGATTGGTGAATTTAATCCATTAACATTCAGTGTTAGTACTTGTAATGAATTTCTTACTTCAGCCACTTTTTCTTTGGGTTAATATATGTCATATGTTGTTTTGTTTCTCTTTTTGTCTTTTCAGTTGTTTTTAAACTCTCCTCCAACTCTCTGTCCCTTGTTTTTTCCTTTCAACTTGTAGAGATTCCTTTAGTATTTCTTGAAGTGCTGGTTTCTTCTTGACATACTCTCTTAATTTCTGTTTATCTGTGAATATTTTGAACTCTCCATCATTTTTGAATGCCAGTTTTGCTGGGTAGAGCTTTCGTGGCTCGAAGTTTTTTCTTTTTGTATTTTGAGTATGTCATACCACTGTCATCTTGCCTCCATGGTTTCAGCTGAAAAATCAGCACTTAATCTTATTGTGCTTTCCTTGTTTGTGTCTCTTGATACCTTGAGTATTTTCTCTTTGTCTTGAGCATTGGACATTTTGACAAGTATATGTCTTGAAGTTGGCCTGTTGGGATTTATACTATTTGGGGTGTGCTGTGCTTCCTGGATCTGCACATCCATCTCTCTCAATAGGGTTGGGAAGTTTTCAGCCATTATTTCCTTCAAAACTCCTTCCATTCCCTTTCCCTTCTCTTCTCCTTCTGGGATGCCCATAATGTGTATGTTTGTGCATTTTGCATTGTCAGTTAATTCCCTGAGTACCTGCTGGATTTTTTCTATCTTTTTGTCTATCTGTTCTACTATCTCTTTGATTTCAGCTGTATTGTCTTCCACATCACTAATTCTTTCTTCTGCCTGTTCAAATCTGTTGATTTCTTGGATTGTGCCATGTTCACCATCATATCCATTATCTTTTTAGGCATGTTTGCAATTTCTTCAGTATGTTCTCCCAGTGTCTTCTTTATATCCTTAATCTCTTCCTTCACTTCTTTAAGTTGGTCCATGATATTTGTTTGGATAGCTTTGATTAGTTGTTCAATGTTCTGCATCACTTCCTGGTTTTTAGTTTGTTCATTGGATTGGTCCATGTTTTCCTGTTTTTCAGTGTCGTTTGTAATTTTTTTGCCCTCTGGTCTTCATATTATCTTGAGGGGTTTATTCAGTTGATTAGCTTTTCTCTCTGCTCTAGAGTTTTATTTAGCTGGTGGTTCTGTGTGTGTGTTAATTTTTCTCTTTGACACTTTTTCTTCTTACTTTATTTCCTTGCTTCTTTCTAAGTTCCGAATCTCTACCATTCCGTCCACACTGTTCATCTGCGCAGATAGATGTCCCAAGCTTCTCACGCCATGCATGCACGGCACAGACCCTAGGGCTGGATCCCATCCACAATCCACCTTGCTCTCTCAGTACTACTTTTGAAACTCACTTTTGACTTGATATTAATTCTTTCACTAAGAAAACTGTACATAATGAAAATGAGTCTTATATTGCCAGACAGAGTGACCTTATAAGCTATGAATTTTGAATAGTTATTCAGAATAAGAATAAAAATGGGCTCCACCTAAAATTATGAAAGGGATACTGAATGTTAAGTATTTATAGCCATTTAAAGGCATTTGGTGTCAGTATCTTAAAAGATTAGGATACTTTAAAACAAAACCTTTATAAGAATATCAAAGATTTAAGGAATTATCTTCATAAATAAGTTCAAATGTCTCTGACTTCAACTGCTTAGGTAAGTGGCCAAGATTCATCAAAACAACAAACACTTGCAAATTCCCCTGAGACAAACCTTGCATAATCAGTTGGTTTCTTAAGCCTGTGTCTGTTTTCTTTTCCTTCTTTCATTTTCACTTTTTAAAAGATGTCCAAGCAACTGTTTCTTTTTTAATTTTTAAAGAAACTTTAGATTATATAAATGTTACATAAAAAATATAAGGGATTCCCATATGCCCCACTCCCTACCCCTCCCACACTTTCCCACATGAACAACATCCTCACTAGTGTGGTACATTTGTTACAATTGATAAACCCATATTGAAGTATTGCTAATAACCATGGATGACAGTTTACATTATAGTTTACACTCTGTCCTGCACAATTTTGTAGGTTATGACAAAATATATAATGGCCTGTATCCATCATTGCAATGTCATGCAGGACAATTCCATTGTCTCAAAAATGCCCGCATATTACTCCTATCCCCCAGAACCTCTGGTGGCCACTGCCTTTATATCAATGATAAAATTTCTTCCATTAGTAGAATAATAAGTCTATAGTAGAAGAATAATGTCTGCTTTTATCCATTACTCATTCCCCAATCTTGATGATTTTAGGATAGTGATGCCCTCTCTGCTTCTAATTGAGAAGGAGTTTAGATCTTTGGCCCAGATGGATTGAACTATCTTGCTTGCAGTTGCAGACACTCTCTGTTCCTTGGGATGGGTATTGTCCATCATCATCTCCTTGTTAGTTGTCCTTGGTGAGTCCAGTGGACTAGAGAGTAGGTGTTGCAATTCAGGGCTCAACTGGCATATGGACTGACTAAAGATGTAAGTCTCTGGGACATATATTTATCAAGTATACTGCTAATAATAGGTTCAAATAAAGAGGGCTTGGCTCTTTTACAAGCAACTGTTTCTTTAAGCTCTTGCTGAGTAACATCTCATGTACTCTGTCTTCTGTGGGTTATCTGAGGAAGAAGATTGAAACTTTATATTTTTTCTCCATGTTCAAAGAGTGAGCACATTGTCTCTGAGGAGCCAGTTTCCTCTTTTCCACCTGTCTTCTGCTCTTGGCTCATAATGCCAACTCATGAATCTCATACACAGAGGTAGAAGCTCAGACATTGGAAGATTTCTGGCTTCCTGTAGTTGTTTTTCTCACTAGCCATAGAGAGCAAATGGACGCTTGTTTTTGTTTGTTTGTTTGTTTGTTTTTTAATTGATGATCTTTGAGGACTTTGCACTATTTCTTATTTCCTCTGGTAAATAAGGCACTTCAATGTTGTTAGGGTTCAGCACTGTTGGGTAATTTATCAGCTTCTTTAGTTACAATTTGTTGTTCAGGTTTTTCTTCTACTTTCATCGAAAATGCTAGGGAGCTCACAGCACTGGTGTCTGGTTCATAGACCCTCGAGGCCTCCTGCACTGCTCCCAGCCTTTCTTGGCCCTCCCATGCCATGTGCCTAGGTGTAGGGCAGTGGGGCAAGGATGAAGCAGCCAGGGGTGTGGGACACAGGGAGCCCCTGCCACCCACCACTACCAAGTCATCTGACACACAGTCCAGGCCCCAATCCTCCAGAACCAGTGCTTGTGCACTGCTCCAGCAGCCAGCTGTGTAGGCAGCACCCTAGCTTGGGTATAGTATTGATATATGTTCTTCATTATCATGTTCATCTCTATAGACTTTCATTATATGCATTTTCCTAAACAAAAACATGTAATCACTGAGATCGCACCCTAGAATTTCATATTCCAAACTTCTACCCTGTCACTGCTCACAGAAGAATATTCACAGCAATGAGTGAGCAGACCCTCCATGCACTGCCCAGTGACAACCTAAGGGCCACTATGATCCTCCTGATCCAAGAGACCTCCTCCAGCAGTCCTAGTGAGAGCTGCTTGGAGTAGAGACCCACAAACTTGGGGACCCAGGCTTTGCAGTACACAACTAATGGCCCCTATCCCAAGACATTTTGAACCCAGGTGGGACCACCTAGCATCTGACCCTGTTGTGAGGGAGGCCTCATGAGCCAGGCCTCAGCCCAGAAGCCAGCACCCCCTCAGACAACACACAGGCTGCCTGGGTTGGGACTGTTGGCACAAAGGTCTGGGTGTCTGAGACTAGACCTAGAGGCCCAGAGGACTGTGATGGGGCAGGGACCAATTTTCCCTTGATATCAGCCTGTGTCATCAGCTGCATATTATCATGATGTGAATTTGTCTTCTTCCATGGGTGAAGGCAGGGGAAACAGGAGCCCAAGGTCCCTGGCACCCTGCTTTGCAAAAGCTAACTCATTCCTCATGACCAGGCAACCCTGATAGCAAAGGATGGCTACTGGGAAATGAGAGAGAAAAGGGGGCTCCATCTGGGCTGTGTACCTAATGATCCTGGGGCAGAGAAAGCAAGAAGGTGACCACTTTCAAAGAAGTCCTACCAGGGCTGTTTAGGGAGAGTCAGAGAACTAGCCACACCCCCAAGAATGTGTCGAGAACTGGGTTCTTTGCCTTGGTTTGGACACAATCCCCTTACAGTGTTTGGACACTCTGGAGAAAAATGTAGTCACAAAATGGTATGCACATTCTCAGGGATACATGGAGCCTATGAGGCACATTCGAAGTTTTCTGGGAATGTCATTTTTAAATTTTTTATTTTAAAAAAATCATTTTAAAGATACTTAG
This sequence comes from Tolypeutes matacus, assembly GCA_026826555.1. NCBI lineage: Eukaryota > Metazoa > Chordata > Mammalia > Cingulata > Chlamyphoridae > Tolypeutes > Tolypeutes matacus. The sequence goes on along the minus strand of JAKSZT010053975.1, from coordinate 798,610 downwards.
ATTACATAAATGTTACATAAAAATGCAGGAGATTCCCATATGCCCCCTCCCTCCCCCTCCCACAATTTCCCACATTAATAAAATCATTCATTAGTGTGGTACATTTCTTACAATTGATGAACACATTTTGGAGCATTGTCACTAAGTGTGGATTATAGTTTACATTTAAATTTAAACTCTCTTCTGCACAATTTTGCAAATTGTGGCAAAATATATAAAGGACTATATCTGTCATTACATTATCATTCAGAACACTTCCAATGTCCTGAAAATGCTCCCATATCACACCTATTTTTCCCTCTCTCTCCCCTCAGAAACTTCAGTGGCCACTGCCTCCACATCAATGATAGAATAACAATAAGTCTATAGTGGAATAACAGTAAGTCTACTCTAGTCAGTCATTCTTTCCCCAATCCTGAGGATTCTAGGATGGTGATGCCCAATCTGCCTCTAATTGGGAGGGGGCTTAGATCCCATGGGACAGATGGATGAAACTATCTTGCTTGCAGTGGTAGACTCTCTCTGTTCCTTAGGATGGTCATTGTCCATCATTGTTTCCTTGTTAGTTGTTCTGGGTGAGTCCAATGAACTGGAGAGTAGGTGTTGCAATTCTATTGAGATCCAGGGCCCAATTGGCACATGGAAAGCCCAAATATTTACATCTCCTAGATATATACCTATCAACTCTAGTACTAACTATAAGTTCAAATATAATGGGCAGAAGAACCATATGTTAGAAACCTCAACTGAGTCCAACTTTGTCACACTGGGCAGCATAAATTCCAAAATAAGGCCCACTAGCAGGGTGCCAAACTCCTGAGCTGTCATCCCTGCCTGTAGTGTCTGGATGTCTCCAGAGCCCTCAGGAGCCCTGCTATTTGAGGCAATATTTACTGTGACAGTCAATGAGATCCTGCTGTGATGTGCGTAAGTGTAAGCTCTGGTATGACCTCCCAACTCACTTTGAAGTCTCTTAGCCATATAAACTCATTTGTCTTTACCATTTCCCCCTTTTGGTCAAGGTCTTTTTCCAGTTGCTTTGCTAGATGGTGCTTGGTAGTAATCCCTTGGTGCCAGGGAAGTTCATCCCTGGAAGTCATGTCCTATGCTGGGGGGGCGGGGGGTAGGTAATGCATTTGTATGCTGAGTTTGGTTTAGAAAGAAGCCACATTTGAGCAACAAGGAGGCTCTCAGGTGGTAACTCTTAGGAAACCTGTAATACTAGCCTAGGTTCCAATTTCAAAAGAAAAGGTTCTTAAGCACAGTCATTAATATCAAGGGCTCATCAATACCAAAGGCCCATAAATAGTACATCCTTCTTCATTAGTCACTGCCCCTGTACTTGGGGGATTTTTGCAGTCCCATTAGAGAATGTGGCAGAACTCCCCAGGATGGGAATTGGATATTCTTTCAGTTATTGTGTAGATCTCCACCCACTGTGACAATGCCCCATGAACATTTGAACTCTTTCATGTGCCTTATAGGTATGTTCCAGGTGAACCACCTCTCATGCATCCCCCATCACTGATGCCCCACAGTAATGATTCTCCCATCACAGTTGTAACTCTTCTGTGATCCAAAACTTCTTAAAAAATGAAGCCAACAAAATAACTGAATAAAATTAAAAGAAAATGAATAATAATGATAGTTTTAAAATGACAAATAAAATACAAAAAAATTAAAAATAATTTGACACATAAAATAAAAAATAAAATTAAAAAAATTAATTTTGGCATATTTCTGATTTGAATACCCTGGGATGTTTGTCAATACCACAAATTACCAACTTCTACACCATACTTCCCAAAGCAGCTTCTCAAGGGCCTGAGCCCATTCCCCATAATTGTACCCTGCATGCCCAAGACTTATGGACATACACAGCATTGTTTCATTCTGGCCCTATATCTCTTCTCCAGCTCTGTCAAGGCTCATGATGAAATAGAACAGCTGATGTGGAATTGTGATGTAGATGAGGAAGAAGGTGATGAAGCCAATGTACAGGAGTGAGAAAGCAATGGAGATCGTGGACTATGTGTGTTATTTCCCTTGGTCCAAGGCTGGTGTTTCCATGACAAGGTGAGTTGTGTCTGGGTCTAATTAGGAAATCAGGACATGCCATGGCTCCATAACACCAACACAATAGCCAAATGGGATCCCAGAAATGTTTGCAACTGATTGGGGCCTCAGCTAGAGGAAATGGTGGATGCTGGCCTCTAGCTCTGGGTGGATAGGGAAATTCCATGAAGGATGTGCTCTGTCTTGGCACAGCCATTGTCCAACAGGCAGAACCACCACCCACCATCATTTTCTGCCTGAAACCAGCAAAAGTTAGAGTTGGACTTGATCCAATGAGAGGAGGAATGGGTCTTTGTTTTTGTCTCCTGACTTATCTGGCAGGCACAGTGAGAGTCAAGAGTTCTATGATTTGGGGGACGGATGTGGCTCAAATGGTTGGGCGTCCATCTCCCATATGGAGGGACCCAGGTTCCATTCCTGGGACCTCCCTGTAAAAAAAAAAAAAAAAAAAAAAGAGTTCTATGATCATAAATGACCACAGTCTGGATTTGAATTTGAGTTCCATCAATTAGTAGTACCTTTGGCAAGGAACAAGTCCAGCTGTAATTGACATTTTAATAAACTTTTCAGAGTCTTTGTGTCTCACTGGGGGTGTAGGAAGCAGAGGAGAGTGGCCTTGTGCCTTGAAGCATAGGGCCTTCACGATACCATCATTAGTTTCTTTATTCATGAATTCAATGCAGGTTGAGACTATTCTGATGTCCCTCTCCTCCAATTGCATGGTATGAGAGTAGCAACAATTAACATAAAAGTTTGATTCCAAGGAGTGTGCAGCCCTGAAATTCATCATTATTTTTCCAAATACAGGACATCCTTAGAGTTTCATTGTTAGCTGGGGCTGAAAGAGGAGGAAGGATCAACAACATGACCAGCTAACCAGGTGTCTTTCTTTTTTTTTTCTTTTATTTATTTATTTATTTTTATTATGGGTAAAAATCAAAATTCTCACAATACATACAAACATTTGCAAAATGATATATAAATATATATGCATATATGTGTATTTGCTTACAAAAATGTTATTTATATATATATATATACATATATTTTAAGAGGTGCTTAGATTACCCAAAATATTACACGGAACCCACTGGGATTCCCATGTTGCCCACCTCCCACACCT
>JAKSZT010053975.1:720315-790411 GCA_026826555.1 Tolypeutes matacus | reverse complement strand
ATTCCTTTAGTATTTCTTGAAGTGCTGGTTTCTTCTTGACATACTCTTTTAATTGCTGTTTATCTGTGAATATTTTCAACTCTCCATCATTTTTGAACGCCAATTTTGCTGGATAGAGAATTCGTGGCTGGAAGTTTTTTTCTTTTAGTGTCTTGACTATGTCATACCACTGTCTTCTTGCCTCCATGGTTTCAGCTGAGAAATCAGCACTTAATCTTATTGTGCTTCCCTTGTATGTGATGGTTCTCTTTTCTCTTGCTGCCTTGAGTATTTTCTCTTTGTCTTGAGCATTGGACAATTTGACAAGTATATGTCTTGGATTTGGCCTGTTGGGATTTATACTATTTGGGGTGCGCTGTGCTTCCTTGATCTGCACATCCATCTCTCTGAATAGAGTTGGGAAGTTTTCAGCCATAACTTCCTTCCACACTCCTTCTGTTCCCTTTCCCTTCTCTTCTCCTTCTGGGATGCCCATAATGCGTATGTTTGTGCTTCTTGCATTATCGGTTAATTCCCTGAGACCATGCTGGATTTTTTCTATCTTTTTGTCTATCTTTTCTACAATCTCTTTGATTTCAACTGTATTGTCTTCCATTTCACTAATTCTTTCCTCTGCCCGTTCAATTCTGCTGCCATGTGAGTCCAGGTCTTTTTCATTTCTTGACTTGTGTCTTTGTTCGCCATCATATCCATTACGTATTTAGGTGTTTTAGCTATTTCTTCAGTATGTTCTCCCAGTGTCTTCTTTATATCCTTAATCTCTTCCTTCAGTTCTTTAAGTTGGTCCATGATATTTGTTTGGATAGCTTTGATTAGTTTTTCGATGTACTGCATTGCTTCCTGGTTTTTATTTTGTGCACTGGACTGGTCCATGTTTTCCAGTTTCTCAGAGTCATTTGTATTTTTCTGTTGCCCTCTGGTCATCATATTATCTTGATGGGTTTGTTCAGTTGATTAGCTTTTCTCTATGCTCTAGAATTTTATTTAGCTGTTGGTTCTGCATGTGAGTTAAGTTTTCTCTTTGGCAGTTTTTCTTATTATTTTATTTCCTTGCTTCTTTCTATATTCCCTTGAAGGCAAAAGGTTAGGGCCAGAAGAATCAAAAGATGTAAGGAAGGCAGAAGGATAATAGAAATATTGAAAAAAGTTAGAAGAGGGGCAAAATGAGACTTAATGAGATGAATATTTAATTTGTGTTGGCAGTGTAGAGTACTAGGAAAAAATATGGAGTTCCTACAATGTACTGGGAAAACAAATGGAGGAATATATATATATAGTGATTTAGAAGGCTAGAATTATGAGGAGGGAGAGAAATAGTAGAGAAAGGTCTGAAAGGAAAAAGTTAATACTAATAAAAAAAAAAGAAAAAAGAAGAAGAAGAAAACAAAATAGATGAGATAGAAATTGACACCCTTAAGTTGTGGGCCTATGAAAAAATGTTGTCTCTAAGAGCCACAACAGAAAACAGAAGGCAGAAAGATGCCGGAAGGATAAGTGATAGTTTGTAATACAGAATCAATATATACAGCGAGTGGGAAATTACTGAATAAGAAGCTCAGCAAAGAAGCGACCAGCTGGCAGCACCTATTTAAAAAAAAATAGAAGGAAAATGGAAGGCGGGAGGAAAATAGGAATAATAGCAATAGACCAGAAAGTACCAGAGAGAAACCAATGATCCACACAGGCAATCAGTCAAACAGAGCTAAGGGGGGTCAATGATTCCCCTAGGGTCCACGTGGATCCTTCCTGCCTAGTTGTGTTTATCAATCAATTTCCCCACAAGGTTCTATATGCAGGTCCTGAAGCAGCTTTTAGCTATTAAACTAAATTAAAAAGAATTTATTTTTCATTTGTTGAGGTGACCTCACTTTTTTTTTAGCCAAATGCAGGACCCAAAATAATTCCTCTTCTAGACCAACCCCCTTATGGAAGGGACCCTAGCTGGGCCCGTGGAAATTAATCAAGCACGTCCCACTTTCCGGACTCCCCAGGTTAGCTGAAGCTCTGATGTTAGTCAGTGAGGAGTGCTAAAGATGGAGGATTCCGCCCCTTCTGGCGCCGAGCATCAGCTTCACCGGGCTGCTCAGTAAATCAATTTGAGTGCAGATTCGCATCTACTCTCAGCCTGGTGCTGCTTCAGTTCGGCTTATCTGCTCCCCAAAGCCACGGGGCAGTGCAGGCAGCCAGATCAATGTCTAAAAATATAAAATACCCTTCCCTGTCTTCCAACCGAACCCTCCCTTTTTTGGGAAGTGTCCCTTCCTACAGGCTCCACAGTGGCCCAGGTCTTATCACTGTGTGGCTAGGGAAATCAGCTGCGTTGCCCGACCAAAATCCCCCCTCCGGTTCACTGGGTGCTGATTAGCTTGTTTGCTCTGTTCCCACAAGGTCCAAGGGGCGCCAGGCAGCCAGATCCCCAGAAAATAAAACTTTTTTGCCCCGCCCGCGGCTCAAAATGGCCGTTTTATTTTTTTTTTTCCCTAACCACGGGGCTCAGCCGCCTGTGCCAACCTCCACCGGCAGCCTCAAAACTCACGAATCTCCACCATTCGGTCCACGCCGCCGATCCGAGCAGATAGATGTCCCAAGCCTCTCACTCCACGCGTGCCCAGCACAGACCCCCGGGCAGGACCCCTTCCCCAATCTGCCTTGTTCTGGGAACTTGCAGTGTGCGCCCTCCTACACTAATGCCATCTTGGCCACCCCAGGTGTCTTTCTAAACACAGAGATATCCCACTACCTTGAAAGGAAGCTCCCACTCAAGAACCCCACCACTAGAAATCTCCCCACACTGCTATCCCCCTGATGAATCATCTGAGGATGATAAGATGATCTTTTCTGCTGGACAAAGGCCTCTTCTGCAATTTCCTCTTTGTCTGGGCCTTATCCTTCCTCTATGCACATGGGTAACCAACTGCTGCCCTACTCACCCTCTGTGCCTCAGGGTGTTCCAGGTGCTCCAGCTGGCATGGCACTCCAAGTCTGAGCCAGGCATGGTGAGCTGTGCATAGTCCTCCAGTTACTTGGGGTAGGGAAAGTCTGGTAGCTGCAAGACATTTTCTGAAGCCTGGTCCAGCCAAGTGCTCAGGATGGGGGTAGTTGAGTGATCTGCACAATGAGGGGAATGGGCTGTCCTTACATGTGGCCATCTGAGTGTATTCCTTACAGATGCTGGGCTCCTGTGTCTACACCTTGCTTGTCTAGTGGACAGCATCTCCCATCCCCAACCCCACATGCCCTGTGTTGGCAGTGGCAGGCCTTGGCTCCAGTATGGAGCTAGAAAAGAACTTTGATTGTAGGATTGGCTCCATCTATGGTCTGACCAACTCTCTCCTTCTTCAGCAAAGTCTGTTACACTTCACAGTCTCTCTCCCTGTTACCTCTCTCTGCAACTCCATGAATGCAAGGAGGGGTTGTGTTGCTGATGGTGGCTCAGTACTAGCACACACTAGGAACTTTATAAATATCTGACCCATGAGAGACCTGAGTCTGTCATCATGCCCCAACCTGTCCTGAGTCCTCATGGGCTCTCAAACCTTAGCCCATGCCCCAAGGTACTGCCTGTGATGGGGTGACTGGTTCTCTCATGGGCTGTCTCCTAGGGTCTCCTCTACACCCAGTGACCCAGCACACTGATATAGCTCACTTGACTCTGGCCCTCCTGTAAGGGGAAGCCCTTCAGCCCTGCCCTTCAGTGGGCATCATATACACTGACCTGTACTCGAGGTAAACAATACAACAATAACTTTAAAAAAAGATTAGGAGCTGCAAAAACTGAACTTGCTAAAATTAAGAAACAGAAGCATGGCTAAACTGACTTTTTTTTAAATACTAAAATATCTCATTCACTGATTTACCCCTAGTTCTACTAGAGATATATATTTTTTTAATGTTGTTTAAGGAGACTTTCTATTGCAAACCTGAAACATTTCTTTTATTTGCCCTTCTTTTTACAGAAGTCACAATAGCATACACTTGCAAGTATCAAAACAATTTTTGAACAGTAAATAAGTGACTTTAAAAAGTCATTGAATAAATCATGAGTGTCTTAGTTTGGGTTTTCCAAAATACAGTGAGATAATGGTTTGAATAAAAATAATTTATTTGGGAAGTGTAGGGAACATCAGCAGGGGAAAGAAGGTAGTGATACAGGAAAAGAAAGCAGCCAATGAACAGTGTGTATCAAGTCATCTTCCATTGTGGTTGTCTGTGCTCAGCCATACAGAAAGTCTCCACAAATCACAAATCAAAAGGATTAAAATTATATGTATTCAGTCATTCCAAACCTAAACTCATAGAGATACTGGAAAGTGGTGTAAAATACAAGACTCTGAGTTAAGGAACTCTAGTAGTAAGACATTCTGGATATTTATATGCTAAATTTTTTCAACTTTGATGAGGTTTGCTGCTGGGGACTGTTAATTAATTCTCTGACACTACTGGGCTACTGTGTATGGAAAATAACACTTCCAGAAAAAGTCATCAGGCAAAGTGACCTTGGCATTTGTAAGTTGGCTGGAACAAACTGAATGTGAGGGCACCTACAGCAGCTGCTCAAAAGCTAGAAGAAAGGGGAGTGGATGTAGCTCAAGTGGTTGTGTGCCTGCTTCCCATGTATGAGGTCCTGGGTTTGATCTCCATTACCTCCTAAAAAAATTAAAAAATAAATAAAACAAACAACTCTCCTTGGGGAGCAGATGAAGCTCAGTGGTTGATCACCTTCATCCTATGTACAAGGTTCTGGTTTTAAACTCTGGTACTTCCTTAAAAAAGTTTGAGGAAAAATTATAAAACTTTATTTAGAGAAATTTACATAGATGTAAACTAATCAAGAGATATAGAAAGGGCAGTTTACCATCTTAAATTAAGGTGAAACTTCTTCAATTGATCAATAGACACAACGCAATAAAAATCCCAACAGTGATTCTTTATGAAACGTAATAAGCTGATTCTAAAATTCATAGAAATGAATAAAAAGGGGAAAAATGGAACATGGCTGAAAAGAAGGACAGAAAGACTTGGCCTAGGGTCAGCAAAAGTTATTAAGATGATACAGTAATTAAGAGACTATGATACTGGTAAAAACATATGTACTTGGATCCCATGAATAGAGCAGGGAGCTCTGAAAGAGACCCGCCATTTGTGCAACTTTGGTATACTATAAAGTGAGAGTGGGAAAACAAACAGCTGATTGATAAATTGAGCTTCAAAGAGTAAATGTTATTACTGAGGGTTAATGAGCAATGCATTTGAAGAAAGACCTTGATCAAATGGGAAATATTAAATAAAATAGAATTTTTATGGCTAAGAGATTTCAAATTGAGTAACCCAATCTAGGGGTTACTGTCATGCAAGTCTTATTCAGATGCCACAAAATGCCACAGTACACAAAGCCACAAACAAAACTTCTCCTAAGGGCTCTAGGGCCATCCTGACACCATAGGCAAGCACCCAGCTACCTGAAATCAATACCACCTCACCAGGCTCTATCTGGGAATATAGAGACTATATGAAAGGCTATTTCACCAATATAGCATTTATACTTAGGTATAAATCCCCTATCCATGATTCTTATGCTTCACTTATTTGAACCTATACTTTTCAATTTACTTGTTAAGTATATTTCTCAGAGACATAAAGCCTTTGGATTGTTCTTATGCTGGTGTAGCCATGAAACCCAACAGATATGTGGCCAACTACATGCTCCAATTCTTCAGGCCCACCTCCTGGACAGCTAACAAAATGATGATGATGGACCAGCCCCAGCCCAAAAGGAAGGAGTATATTCATCTGCAAGCAAAACAATTCCATTCCTGTGCTCCATAATATCTACCTCCTTTCTCAGCCTGAAGCATAGTGGACATCATCCCAAATCCCACTAGACTGAGGAATGAAAGTGTAACTGCTGACTAAATCAGATTTATTGTTATTGAAGTTATTATCTTATGTTAACTTAGTAACATGTAACATTGATGTAAACATTTTTTTTTTTTTAAACAAAAAGGAAATGTCCCTATGGGAAATATATTAAATTACATCTCTATCTCATAACACCTGCCTTCTTCATCCCTACAGATATTAAGGACCTAAATTTCATGAACAATATTTTAAAATCATTTCTAAAAAATATAGGTATCTTCTAGTCATTGGTACAAAAATGGATTCTTTCAACAAGTCAAGAAATACTATCTATAAAGAAAAGATTAATAAATCTTACTATGGAAATTTAAGAACTTCTATTCCTTATAAACCCTGTAAAGGAGTAAAAAAACATTTATAATCCAGTACATCATGCTTGCAATTTACAAAGCCAATAAAGTATAAATAAAAATAATAAATTAAAGCTCATTGAAATTAAAGTATATGAAATGCCCAATAAAAATAAGTTGACACATTCAAGTATCTCATAAACAAAGGAAGTTTATATAGTCATGAACTAGAAGAAATGTCATTAGAGATCAGTAGAATATGAATCAAGGCCACAATTAGATACTATTTTTCACCTACTCAATGTACAATAGTTAAAGTATCTGCCAGTATCAAGTTTTGGACAACATGTGGATCTTTAGAGTTTTTTTCTTATATTATCACCAATGAGAATGTAAGTTGTTAGACTCTGAAAAAATTTATTTTATGAAGTTGCATTTCAAATATCCTAAAACCCAGCAATTCCATTCAAATATGTAAACATGAGAGAAGTTCTTCCATGTGTATTCCAGGAAACATGCAAGAGAATGTCTATATCTTTACTGTTCCCAGAACAAAAACCTTGTTAGGAGGAAGGAACCAAGGTCCTTTAATAGAATAGGGGATGAAATAAACTAGGGTGTCCACAGAATGGAATATTTTACAAGAATAAAAATAAATTACAACAATGTTCAAAAGCATGACTGTATCTTAGCAATATAATACTCAGAGGACAAAAACTTCAAAGATTTCCTAGATCAAGGCTATATTTTATAAAGTGTAAACATCAGTATATAGGTATCTATTGATTTTAAAACTATATAAAAGTAAGTAATGGAATAACTAACTCAGAATTTAGGTTGTTTTGAATTTCGGGATTGGAAAGTTAGGATACAGAAAAATCACACGTACACTAAAACACAGATTCAATGATGGGCCTTATATTTACAACAAAAGTGGATTTCTTTAAAAATGAACTTTATTTGAGGTCAAGGGCTGAACCCGGGACATTGAATGTGGGAAGCTGGTGCTCAAACCCTGAACCACATCAGTTCCTCTGAGTTGGTTTTTTATTTGTTTGCTTGTTTTTGGTTTGTTTTTTTGTAGGCACCGGGAACTGAACCCAGGACCTCCGATGTGGGGAGCAGGTGCTCAATTGCTTGAGCCATATCTGTTCCTGAACAATGAATTTAAAAAATTGCATTTATCTACTCAGCCATAAGCAAAGCTGTATAACTTAAGACCTCCCTAAATCATGTATAGGAAATGCAGTCCATGAGAGGCAAACACTCTAGAAAGTGTGCAGTAAATTGGCAACTGGATTACAAGAAGAGGGTGGAAGGGGAGACACTGAACTTTTCACAGCCAGATCCATTCTCAAACTTACAACCAGATAATTCATTTAACCTCTATGGAAAGAACTAAAAGATGAGGCATGGAACTAAAAGTATTTATGGAAAATGGTACCTGAAACTAAGAAAAGTACAGAAGATGATTTTTGAAATTATGAAATCAATTCAATGTATTGAACTACCCTGAAGGGACAAATATAATCATATTGATAGGCTAAAAATTACAGCTCTATATTCTATGTTATTTTCAGGATGTACCTCCTAAAAATAGCATAGAACTTAGAGCTAAAAGAAAGGAGTGGACAACAATATACCTGACTTTAACCAACTCTAACATGAATCTGTTAATTCTCTTTTTAATATCTCTGAAATATGTATATATGGTACCTTAAAATTAGTTATTTCTTGCCATACTGGCATAGTTTATTAAACAGTATTTTGTCTTTTTAGAGATCTATAAACTAATGACATCTTACAATGACTGGATTCTTTGTTTGAAGGAATTATTAAAAGAAGGTCAGTGCAGCCCCAGTAGTAAGTACATTGGACATAGACTTTCTTTTAAAATTACCCACAATAATTCTTGCAAAAGCAAATTAGTTTATTTGAAAGGAAAAAAGAGAGTCATAACCCAACACAAAATATATGCTTGCTCATTATAGCCACAAGGAAATTAATTTAAAGGAAAAATGTTAAAAATTAATAGAATATATATGAAAGGTAATTGCAGAATACGGAGTCATCTGGCCTACATATATTTTCTACTATTGTTTCTCAAGGAAACCTGTTAGAAATGCAAATTACCTTGGCCCACCCCAGGCACACTGAATCAGAATTGATGGAGTGGGCTGCCTGAATGTACATTGTAATGAACTTCTAAGTGATTCCTAGGCATGCTTAGAGAAGCACTGGGAACTGAAATTTATTTATTTATTTATTTATTTATTTATTTATTTATTTTATTTTATTTTTTTTTTTTTTTTTACCAGGAGGTCCCAGGGATCGAACCCGGGTTCCTCCATATGGGAGACGGATGCCCAACCCTTTGAGCCACATCCGTCCCCTGGGAACTGAAATTTAAATTCCAGTTCTCCAAATTCATTCTTTCTAGTCAGAGAGGAAAGTAATGGAAGGACAGGAAGCTTGAGATTATGACTGGGAAAGTTCAAAGAGAGAAAAGAATGGGATGAAGCACTGAAAAAAATCAGGATGTGAATGGGGCAGACATGAGAGAAATTGAACACAGGGATTGGATATCCTGGACCTCTGTATATGAAAATAATTAAACAATGTCAAGAATGTAGTTTGTATTTTGGGTGAGAGCTCACAGGTGTCTTGCATATTATTTCAAAGAAAGAGATTGTGAACAGAGAAATAAAGAGGGAAGGTCATGAAGGAAGTGTGTAATTGTTGCATAAATGAGCCAAAGATGGATGCCCCCTCTGCAAAACTCAAATCCTTACAAGTCAAAGTGGCTTAAAAACAGCCCCCCCCCCAAAAAAAAAAAATAAAAAATAGCCCAAATAAGTGTTTCTTATCCATTTGAAGCTGATCTGGTTTGCATATCTTGCAAAATTTTGTCCTATATCTGTTAGCCATAGAAAATGTAAAATCCTGTTATAAGTTCTTTGCCTAGGAAATCTCTGACCCCAAGACTCCCCATAGCGCTGATTCTCAAACATTGCCTTGAGTCCTATGTCTTCACTCCCATTGACCTTTTCCCTTTCTGATGTTCCTTGCAGCATCTGGAAGGTCCAGTGTTGGGAAGAATTGCTTCTCCCTGGCAGCCTGTTCCAGTAGCATAAAAATTTTTTGTATGTTGGTGCCATCTAATGGTCAAAGTCTTAATCAGCTCTTTAAACCTCAAAGGTGAACACTACAGTCATGAATTGAGGTTTATGAGGTCCAATTAAAAGAGAAAATCAGAACTCAGAAGAAGTCCCTGTCAATCTTTTATAATATTTTTCCCCCCAAATCATGTATTGGTCAGTAGAAAATAAGGGAATTGAAGTTATTTGGCAATGGAGAATTTGACAGAAGACACTAACAATTCAAGGAAAAGGCATTAAAGTGACACAAAGCTGTGTTTGCTCCCTTTCTTGCTCCTTCTTATATGATGTCTAATTTTGGAAGAAACTGCATTTGTACAAGTAATTTAGAGAACAACAGAAATATGTTAATTAATTTTTAATGCACATATTCTTAGAACCCAAAACTTTGACACTTGGCAGTGTATTACACACACAGAAACCAAACTTGCACAAGTTGAGGATGATTATTGCCAAAATATAGAAGTTAAGAAATGTTTAACAATATAATCTTAAAAATAAAGTTCAAATCTCCAAATGGTATATCTACACTGGTAAATGGAATTTCATTATGTAGATACACAATGTTAAGAGGACAAAAACTGTCCCAAGAGAGCTGGCCCAGCCAGCTTGGGGTAAGAAAAGGAGTAGCCATGACCCAGAGTCTTCTGAGTTCAGGTCTGGCATCTTCTAGGGCCCTGGCACCTCTTCTGCAGAATTCCAGGCCTGCTCTTCACAGTGGGGAAAATGCTGCTCCATCACCCTTGTTTTGGAACAGGAGACATGAGGTTATGTGATTAAGAAGCCATCAGCAAGTGCCTTTTTATACACTGCTTGCTTTTTAGACAGTTCTAAAGCTAGGAGGAAACAGGATGGGGACATTAATCCTAGGAGAAAAATTCTTGAGAAGGCAAACACTGATGATTTTAACCTAAAAATTCAGTGGTCTTGGACCAAATTATCCAAAGTTAAGTGCATTGGTGAGAGAATGGATTACAGGGTTAAAGAAAAGGTTTTAGTGAACCTGGGGAAGGAAAGCTATTTTTGGGGAAAATCCTACTGCTAGTGTGGGGGAAGAGATAGAAACCTAAGTCTCCAAGTAGGTGAATGCTTGTGGGATGCAGAAAGTTATATTTGAGTTGTGGCCAAAGGCCCAGCAGGGGTAGTTGCCTTATTGTTAATTTTGACTTTCACTGTTCCAGTTTTGTCTCTTACTGTCAAATTACTATATTTAGTGGTCTTCAGAATGTGTGCAAGTGTGTAACTGCATGAAGCTAAGGTCTCAGGCTCCAGAAGCAGACTGGGTTAAACAGAGCAATTGCATCAGTTTCATGAGTGATCCTCAGCAAATTATCTAGGCTTCATTGTATCATCTCTTTAATGGAAGCCAAATCAGCTCTCATGTCACAATGTCATTTTTATGAATATATCTGATATTATAAGTTGATGCTTAGATAATAATGCTTATTTTCACTATTATTATTATTGTCTTGGATGGAAACATAACCTCAATGAGAACAATGTAAAATGAGTCCTTTTTTGGAGCACTTTTTCTGCATGTGGATTGTTTTTTTCATTCTCATATCATGTCCATGGTAAAATTGTATTGTAATACATACTTCTTCAATCTGTGTCAAACATTGCATTGACAAAAGCATCAATGAATAAAAATATAGACTTTGGAGGCTTGTGGGAAGATGGTGGGCTAGAAAGGCATGAGAAACTCTCCTCTCCCAGAAAAATAGATAAAGAACATTTTTGAAAAAATATTCTAGGGTTTAGGATACCAGGGGGAAGGCTGGACATTGCCAAGAAGAGAGAGGGGCAAAGGAAAAGAATCTTCATGGCAAAAGTGTCAGATAAAGCTACAGCTGCAGCTGCCAGTGCTTTCCCCACCTTAGAGACAATTTTGAATTCTCAGGCCTCAACCCAGTGGCTAGAGACAAAGGGGGCCACAGGGATCAACCTCCCCAGGAAATGGGAGAGAGGGGTGCAGCTTAAGTCTGACTCAGCTTTTGAACCACAAATTTGGTCTGCTATGTCCCAGGAGTTCTTCCAGGTTGGGACGGGCCACACCATTGTTTGCCTTGGAAGCTGGCATGGGACTAAGGAGATCCAACCCTGTTAATCACTGTCCCTACTGACTGGGACTGGGATTGGTTGTTGAGGATGCAGAGAGGGTGGGATTATTTCCTAACCAGGAAAAGAGAAAGGCTGCAACAAAGGTTTGAGAACAACTTCTGAGTAAGTTTGAATTATAAGTCTCTTAGCCTCCAGGCAGAATCCTCTATAACATTGATCCAGTCTGTGTTGCAAAGAACACACTCCAACCAGTCTTTGAATTGAGAGGGATGCTGAGGAGTATCATCTGCTGGCCCACCAAGGAAATACATGTGAGGAAATTAAAAGTAAATGAGAGGCTTTTTCTGGCCTTTACACTCTCCCTCTCCAAGGCCCTTGGATGAGGGTCTGCAACCCATTCCTGGCTTAAATTTGATCAACAGGGACAATCCTAAAGACCAAGCACATATTGAACCAAGAATCAAAGAACTGCAGTAATACACATCCTCCTGCCTCTAAAACCCTATGAAAGAGAAGGAAATTGAGCATCAGAGAAAACTCACTATAATAACCAGATGCTGAGACATCAGCCAAAAATAACAAGCCATACCAAGTAAATGGAAGAAATAGCCCAAGCAAGGGAATATAATAAAAACCTAGATGAGATACAAGATTTAAGACAAATAATCAATGAGATGCATATAAATTTCCAAAATGAAATTAATGAGTTGAAAGACATATGAAAAAAGAGATAAAGGACATCAAGAAGACACTGAGTGAGCACAAAGAAGAATTTGAAAACTTGAATAGAAAAATAGAGCTCATGGGAATGAAAGATATGAGAATGAGTGGATCACACAGCCAGCACCCAGCCATGCTGTGTGTGGTATTCAATGTTATTAAACACTTCTTTTAATTCTTACACCTATGCATTTCTTTTAGTTATTGAGACACCAGTCCATGACTTTTATACTAAGTATTGCACATATACTTGAGGAACTAGAAGATAGAATATTCCCCATTGTGTAGAAGGGGAGACTAGGGAGGTACTGAGAGGTAAAATGACAAGTACAGGTCACAAAACTGATAAGAAGTACTAACCAAGTGTGAATCCAGTCTGTCTCTTCCTATCAGGAATCCTGTCTGCATCCAGCACTACTTACTGTGGGGAGGGATATGCAGGTGAAGCTCTGTGCAGTTTACAGGATGACATGGTTGAGGAGCCAGCAGTCCTGAGGAAACTTTATGGAGGTCTTAGCTGATGAGTGCTGTCAAGTAAGGGTGGTGACCTCACTTCTTTGGAGGAGACATCACTTCCTTGGAGATAGAGCACAACAGAACCTGGAAACCTGGTGACAAAGCCCTGAGATTCCACAGAGCCCCCTACCTAGCTCACTTATCCAGAGACACTTGAGAGAACAAGATGCTCTCTTTCGGCATTCCTTGGTCCAGAAGTACTGGCCTCAAGAATACTGGGAATATGGCCTTTTCTCATCAATGTAGACATTGGCATATTCCTCAATGATGAAGATACTGATCATTAACCAGGATGTTCACAAAGGTAACATAGCATGGTCCAGCACCATCCAATTCAACGTGTGCCACCACTTTCACCTTATTTGGGCAGCCCCAAATCCCCCCTCCTTTCACTATGTGGCAAGAATGTGGAACAGAACCATCTAAGGGCAGGAGAATGTTGTCAGGGTTTGGAAACATGGTTGGCCATTTGGGTTCATACCTAAGGTCATGGATGGCTGGTGGGAAGGCAAGTAGTGGTTGGGGAGGCAACATTAATTATTAATGTTAGACCTGGTACCCAGTCCAAGTGGAATGGTAGTACATTTAGAGACTCTTCTGTGTCTGATCTGGTTTGCAGAGATAGTGGGATGTGCTTACCCTGTGGTGATCACCAGGCAGCCTCCTGACAACTCCATCTTGGTTAATGGGCACTGTGTTTACAGAGCTCCATGCAGAAGATCAAAAAACAAAAGCTCAAGGGTCTCTGTCAGCACTGCATCCAGGTGAGAGTACATGGGGTAGCATCTCCACACCAGGATTCTGAGACACCTGGGGATGGTTGGAGGGTCTGTATCCTACCTGGTGTCTTCCTATGGAGCCCTCCAATGGATTTGGCATCTGTGTGGCCCACAGCCTCCCTCCATAGGCTTCTGAGCCTCCATCCCTTACCTACCCTACCACTCTGGGATGCCCTGTTCTTAGCCAGGTGGAAAGTCACTTCACACACATTTGTAGGAACATCTGAAAAGAGATGCCAATATTGTTTTAACTGTCACTGAAGCCAAGGTTACCTTTGCATTTTGTTGATTTTATTGCCACTCCCTGAAACCAAGTGTCCCTGGAGCAGTTGACTGGACTGTCCACACCTTTTCTAAGCTGTACAGATCTTCATGTCTCAAGGGTGGTCTTGAGTCTTAAGGAAAGGGGATCGTTTTATGATATAAAGGGACTCACTTTATTATACGTGCATGTGTAAAATGCACACTCACATAATACATCCCCTTGAACTTTCCAGGTCAGGAATAGGTGTCTCATTCAGCTGAATAATATTTCATAAGGGATGCTGCATATAGCAGCAGTTCAGCCTCTCCCTGCTCTCAGATCTTGAAGGCATTCCTTTCTGGGGTCATTTCCTCAGTGCTGTAGGGAACATCTTTATGTGTCTTTTTTTTTTTTTTTAAAGTAAACTTTTTATATATAAGGATCTTTATGTGTCTTAATGACCTGTTTCTTCTCCTTGCCTGCCAGGATAGTCTGCCAAGAATTTGATGGCTGGGTCACACACCTGCATAGGGAAATGTAGCAGCTTGAGCCATAGAATGTCCAAAACAATTCAGAGGCTTAGTTCCCTGCAAACCCAAGGCTTGACTGTTAACATTCTCCTTCATTCAGACCAATCTGGTGTCAGAGGGAAAATGACAGCACTTGGGTGCTTTGCATTGCAATTGTCCCATTAGAAGTGGAGCTCCCCCCAACCAGCCATTTGGCTTTGCTCTTCTCTGAGGCTTCCATTCAGATCCTCAGCCCTGTAGGGGTCTTTCTCCCACCTGTAAATTCCTGGCATTTACCTATTTGTTGGTGGAGGGAATCACTGTGGATGCAAATTCTCAGAAGCCCCTTTAATTCAAAAGACAGAAAAATCAGTGTGTTGTTTGGAAATATAAAGTTTTCTCATAATCCTGTCTTCTCCATGCACTGCATCCAAAGTAGGGAGGATGAGATATGAACAGACCCTTTCCATTTATGTCAGGAGAAAACCATGCCTCCCATAGGACTAAGGGAATATCACATGGCCCCAGCATGAATGGCTCCCAGTTCTTATCTGCATGATCCTGAGCAGCCACTTGAGCATTCCTCATCTTGGAAAGGGGATGATTTACCAATGCTTAAGAGATCATGGTCTTTCCAGGCAGTGAAACAGGGAGGTCTGACTGCTCATCAGCTACCAGAATGATGGGAAGTATCTAATAATTTAATTATTCCCCCATGTCAATACTATTTTTGAGGCCAAGAACTTGCTGTGCTAGAGGGACTCCTGCCCCACTTCTTGCCTCAATGCACAGAGGGCTTGGGCAACACAGGTCTACACTGCCTCATGCTCCTAGGTTTCATGGGGCAAGTGCTGACCATGTGCTCCTGCTCTTCACCTTACCAGTGTGGAAACAAGTTAGCACTGAAGAGGGCCCAGAACAGCCATGTGCACACTGACAAGGTAGGCACTTGGGAGAAGCTCATGGAACCCCTGGTGCCTACTATCCTGGAGAGTGACCTAGCCTACTTAAATTTCTTCCTGACAAATTACCAGGCCTTCAACTCCATCCACTGGGTGCTGGGCCAGCAGTTTATAAGGTGAGCACCTAACCGTCCTCCATAGTGATGGCTCTGCCACCCACTAGTTGTGTGTCTGGGGAACATCACTGCAGCCTCTAACCTCAGTTTTCTCCTCTGAAAAGTATGTTGGCAGCAGGAACAAGCCTCTGGGGTCATCATCAATACTAAATGGGCTGAGTCATTTAAACCGCTTCCTTGTGCTTCCTCTGAAGAAAGGGTTATTAGTGGGGAAGGCTTGTCCATGAGTAGTAACTTCCTCTCCACTTGAAGAGGTTCTGCCTCAAAGTGTCCTTTGAGATCCCAAATTCCCCTTGAATTGAATTTTAAGAGTCCATCTATGTGGGCTCACTACTTAATGTAGCCTGATCCAGGATCACTGGTAGCTGGTAGAGGAGCTGGGAGCCCCATTACTTGTCATCAATGATGCAGCTCAGGTCTCTTTCATTCAGCAAATATCTAAGCTGTGTCCCTATATGAAGGCACTACCTAAGGCCCTTAGCTGAATTCACTGAAAAAGTTGGAAAAGTTCCTGCACACCTGGGCCTCCTCTCTAGTCAGAGAGTCAGGCAGCACTACTAGACAATAGCAACAGGAGATGCACTTGGTATTTATAGGTGGCACCCTCATGTCTCCTCCAGATACAGAGATGACCACACTTTTGTTGATGGGGCTGGAGGATACCAGGAATGTCTGAAAAAGTGAGTGAGCTCTGGTTAAGAAGTGAAGGCAGAATGGATAGGTTGAGGCTGCTGACAGGAGGCACTGAGCAGAACACTGGCTCCCATGATTCCCATTGGAGAACAGAGGCCAGGGGTCAATTCCTTGCAGTAGGAAGGATGCAAAGAGAATTGTGGAATGGTGCAGAGGTGCAGAGGGCCCCTTGGAGGCTCTGAGCTCACCCAGGTCTCACTTCAGATCTGTTTGCCTCTTCACCCTACCACATGCAAGGGACCCAGATCTGGAGATGTGGTAAGATATCAGCTCACAAAGATATCAGCTGCTGAGGGGCTGGGTGGGCTGTGCCCATGCCCAGTGATAGACCAGTGTCAGGGGCAAGAAGGGCCCCAAGCATGGATTGGAGAGGAAGAGGCATGACCTCTGGGCATGAACAATAGTTTGAGGGGCCACGAAGGGCCAGGGCAGGCTGTGGAAGGAGGACAGGCTCTTGTCTCTCATGGGTCAGAGTTTTATGAAGCTCAAACTGTGTGTCAGTGCTGCACAATCAGGAAAGCAGACAGGATGCCCTCTGTCCTTATGGAGGTTATGTTCCTGTGGGTGGGGCCTCAGGAGAGACAGAGAATTATATCTGGCTTCTCTGACATAGAACCTTGCAAAGGGAGGGTGGTCATCAGAGAGCGATATGGCAGCAATGGCCATACCTCTCACTCTGCTGTTTGCCCACCCCCAGCACCATCTCTTGCATCCTGTGTACCTTTCTAGATGAGTACCCAGAGGATTTCTTCCAGCCTCTGGACTTTCCCTGCCTCAAGCAGCTGGTGGACTTTTTGCAGGTCAGCCCACCTGGGTCTGTCCTGGAGAGTCATGCTCAAGTTCTCCTTTCTCAGCTGAGCCATGGAGCTCAGTGAGACAGAGACAGAGGTTGAAGATCCCTGATGCTATTGCAGTAAACTGTGGGGAAGGGGATGGGGCTGGGTCACACAAGAAGGAACCTCTAGAGGTTGCCTTTGTGCCCATAGTAAAGAGTAACTCAGACCAGTAACCTGAGGCTTTAAATCTGGAAAGACTTCCTGGGTTTGTCATGTTTGAGTGGGGCTGCTGGTACAGACAGTGCAATCATTCCTACATGTGGGAAGGTCCATAGAAAGACAATCCTCATGTTGCATCTTCTTTTTCATGCTCTATGTCAGACCCAGGGTTACAGACCACTCCAGTGCCACTTCCAGAGACATTTCCACCAGTAGCACCAGACATCATGCCTACTCTAGAGCTGCAGGCACTTCTGGCACTGACTCCAGTGCTACCTCCAGAGGTTGCATCATTGATGGCTCCAGAGCTGGAGCCTGTGACATCACCAGCTGTAACATCATTTACAAAACTGGCAGTCATTCTGATGCCACCTCTACTGGTACCTCTAGGGGTACAGTTATTGAAGGCTTCTAATCTGGAGCCATCCACTTCACTAGCAGAAACACCATGTCCATGGCTAGAGGAAGCTCCATCACCACAACTATCAACTCCAGAATTTCTGTCATTGTCAACTACAGTGCTGGAGCCAATTACTTCGCTACCAGTAGTACCAGTGCCAGAGCTGGTGGTAGTTATGATGCCACCTCCACTGCCACCTCTGGATCTGAAATCTATGCCAGTCCTGTGTTCACCTCAAGAGACTTCTTCCTGCTTTTCATCTGAGACCCTGGAGATTGGGCTGAGTTAGGTGATGTCTCACTTCTTGACATTCCCTCCCAAGTTCCTGGCAGAACAGATGACACTGATGGATGTGGTGAGCAGCTGGGCTTGGCAGGTGAAGGTGGTGATATCTTCTCTGGAATCTGCTCTCCCAGACTTATTATCCCCTGAACTGGGATCCAGTGACCTGAGTCTAAGTCACAGATCCACCGTTCTCCAACCTGGCGAAAGTGGCAAGTTTCTAATTCTGAAGGTCTCATATTCCCCATTTTTTTTAGTACATCATAGGAATCTAATCATAGAGATAAAACAAATGAAGCCTTGTTAATGGCCTGGTCCATTGGGAGGCAGAGAGGAGTTCTCAGAGTTGCAGCCTGATCCATGACTCACCCACTCATCTTTCCAGGAGACCTCCAGAGACTCAAAATGTATTAGACACTGATGGGTGTCTAATGAGGGCAGGCATACAAATAAAGTATACAAATGAAGCCCTTGGTTGTAGCCCTAAGGGGGCATGGGCATCTGAACAAGAGTGAGATACCAGAGGAACTATCAGGAGGAGCAGAAGTTGCTTCCTCCTCATTTGGAGTAAGGAACCTTCTCTGGTGCATGGCAGGAGTGAGGATGGACTTGAGGAGGATACAGCTCTCACCTCCCTGCCAGCAAAGTATCCTGGTTCTCACATGTACTGGGTAACCTGAAGGGCAGAGAACCAAATGCAGGAACCCCTCCCCCCAGGCTAAAGCCACACCCTCATCCTGCAGAGATGCAAATGAGAATACTGTTCCATGGCCTGGGGATTGCAATCTGCATCTGGGTGGTGTATGACTGGGTGACACTCCCATCCTCCCCAGGAGTTGTTCAAGAAGGTGGTGTCCTATAATTGTCTGGGCTCCATCTGGTTCCAGCACCACAAGAAGGGCAAGGAGCACCTGGAAACCCTCCATCCACACCACTGCCACTCAGTTCAATCATGTGGTCAACTGTATCACCATCACCTGTCTCGGGGAATGGAGCCTGAAGTACACAGATAGGGCCAGTGTTGTGGAGCACTGGATTGTGGCAGCCAAAATATGCCACACAAGAGCAGTTCCCATTCTGGGTTCTGTATCTCACTCTTCTGTTTTAATCAGCCTTTAGGATTGGAATCTGCTCATATCCCCTCCACTGTCCCCAGACCCTTCCTGTGTAGTGGCACAGTCCTTTCCTGGCATGTCCCAGAGCAGTGCACTTACTCCCTACTTATGTTCCATCCTTAGGTTGAGTCCCTTGAGGGCTCCCTTGACATCAGCATCTTCCAGCATATGAAGCCAGCTGAGTGGAAATGATGCTGGAGCAGGAGGGAGCTCTGCTCTCTCTTACTGTTTGTTATTATGTCCTTTCCCAGGAGTGCCAAATACTCAGGAACTACTCTTCCCTCTATGCCATCCTCTCTGCTCTGCAGAGCAACTTAATCCACTGCCTGAAGGAGACCTGAGAAGTTTCCAGGTAACATGGCCTCTATTCACAGTAGCCCCAGGGGGACCAGGTATCTATCCAAGGGTGTGCATTATGGTACAATGGCCTAGGCTATGCTGGAAGACAGCACTTCCTGTGGCCAAGACCCACTCTGGGTGAGGCTTTCATCTCCATGTGACTTGACAGCAGCAGTTCTTCCTGAGGACAGGTGGGTTGTCTTACCTATCAGGTACAGAGCTGAGCCACATGGGAGCTTTCCAAGTGTTTGCTAAAAGGCCCCACAACACTTTGACCAATTGAAATAAAAATTGGTAAAACCATCTGTTCAGGTGCCATGGCAGGGGAATGCCAAGCATGTCACCTGAGAACTCACCCCTCAGTACCCTGTGACCCTGGCATGTTCAGGGTCACCTAGATTCATAACCATTCATCCAGGAATTAGAATCCTTTGGGTTCCAAATCACAGAGATTTGTTCTCTCACCCCTCATCACCATTCCCCAACTTTTCCATTCCTCCTCTTCCCCAAGGACAGCACTTGTCAGTTCCAAATATGAAGAACACCTCACTGAGCAGGGACCTGCTGATCCAGGTAAAGTGGAGGCAAGGGCTGTATTCAGGGAAGACTGCAGAGCTCCTGGTTTCACAGTGAAAGTTTCTTTGAAAAATTCCAGTCTGATCATGTCTGGACAAAGAGGAAGAAGGATTTGTTTGGCCACATGCAGCTGGGGAGTAGTGAGGGGCAGTAGGCCCTGGTCATTAGATGTAGTAGCAGCAGTTGTGATTTTCCAGAAGATGTTGAACCAGAAGATTTAACAGGTCTCTTTCATGTGGGAAAGACTCTCATCTTGAGGGCTTCTCTCCAGTGACATATGTCCAGGTGGTTATAAGAATTATTTGAGAAACTTATGAATCTTGGTGGCTCATGTAAAACAGGAAAAAGGAAGCAAAAATATTGATGCCCAATGCTGCTTGTAACCTATGTCCTATCTGGCCAGTCAGAACTGATACAACAGGAGACCCCTTCCTGGGTGGACAAGAGAAAGTTTTCTGCAGGAGAAACTTCATAAGGGGCTGTTTGGGGCAGGAGCAGCAGTTGGCTTGGCCTTGGGAAGAGATTGTGGGGCAGAGACCCCAGGGGTTGATGCAGGAGTTGCTGCTCAACCAGGCTTCCAGAGGCACCATTTCCCTCTCCCTCGGTGGCTCTTCTGGCAGCATTCCAGCATTCCAGGCTACACACTGTAAGGGTGGGTTAACTGAACCCGAGTCAGCAGTGGTCGATGATGAAATGAGTTTAACTTGACAGGACCTGACACTGAGGGGATGGAGCCAGTGACTCCTGCAATTCCCCAAGTGGCCAGGGGCAAGTCACTGCCCTCTTAGTGCTATGTCTACTCATCTGGAAATGGAGTGATGACAATTTGTGGGGACTTCTTCATGGAGAGAGGGGAGGTGCAAGAGAGGTCAGGAATGTCAGTGAGATTTCCCTTGGCTCTGAGTTGGAGAAGGTGATGCAGAAAGCACCACAATAACAGGATGTAGCCCTGAGTCTTCATGGGTGCACTTTTTGCCTACACTTTAGAGATGAGCCACAAAGCTCAGGGAGGTCAGGCAGCTCACCCAAGTCACATACCCAGAAAGAACTGAGCTGTGATTCACATCTCCAATCAGAGCTCATGGCTGATGGCAGCAGTATCCCTACCAGTTAAGGTGGACAGCCTGTCCAAGACCCCAGGTCAGGCTGTAGGGTCAGTTGAGTGAGGGAAGGATGGTCTCTCCGACCTTGTTCTCAATCCTGAAGGAAGGAACCTCCAAGGATTCCATTCTGGAGATGAAGCCAAAGACAGCCCAGCAGATGCAGTCACAGGAGAAGGTGAGTGTGCCTAAAGCCAGGGTGGGGCAGTGGGGCTGACCTCCAAGACATCAAGGGGGCCCCCTTTTTTAGGTAACTAGAAGTGATATGTCAGTCCTTGGTGCTTGGAAGAGTACAAGGAGGGAGTTGGGGAAGATTCCCAGATACTCCCGGTGAGAGGTCTGGGTGAAGGTTATGAGTCTGAGTCTGGAGATTTTCCCCACCTAATGCCACATATTGGCATACAGGGCACTGTTCCCTACCTGGGGACATTCCTCAGGGAACAGGCCATGTGGATTCATCTCTCCAGCTCCATCTGGATGTGAGTGGGCCTGGGGTTGTGGTGGACAGAGAGTACCCAGAGTCATCGGAGAGAGAGCTGCAGTGGTTTTCATTGTGCTTTTTTTTTGGGTCCATGTACTTTTACAGGCTCTGACAAAATGTGCAATGGCCTGTATCTGTCAATGAAAAATCATGCAGAACTACCCCAATGCCCCAAAGATGCCCCATGTTCCACCCATTCCCCCCTCTGCTCCCCTCAGAACTCATGGCAACCACTATGTTTCAATATTTGAATAATAACGTTCATAGTTACATACATTAATATTGAAGGCTTGACATGCTGGCCTGGTTTTTTTTTTTTTTTATTTTTTTTTATTGCATGCTCAAGATGTTGTTGCCCCTCTAT
The DNA here is from genome assembly GCA_026826555.1 of Tolypeutes matacus. Taxonomy (NCBI): domain Eukaryota; kingdom Metazoa; phylum Chordata; class Mammalia; order Cingulata; family Chlamyphoridae; genus Tolypeutes; species Tolypeutes matacus. The sequence continues at coordinate 768,792 of JAKSZT010053975.1, read as the reverse complement.
TTGAGAATGTTGCAGGACTCTTCAGGATGGGAGTTTAATATTTTCTTGTTTTTTCTTTTATGGGTCTCTTTTCACTGAGATAACTCCCTATGCCAAGATCAACACATTCATATTCCGTAGAAGCATGCCCCAGATGTGCCCTTTTCCATATATCTCCCCACCACAAATGCTGTGCACCAAACTGAGGAGAGGACAGGGGACTTGTAGGTCTGCACATTTTTAAAGATTATTTCCTATGTTCCATCAGATACTCTGAGGTAGTGGGTATCAATCCTTTCTGCATATTAAAATCATCTGGGGCTTAAAAATTCTGATGCTTGGGCCCCATCCCCAGAGGTTCCAAACTAATTGTCCTTGTTTATGCCCTGGGCATTCATAATTTTAAAATGTTCCCAGGTGATACCCAAAATTTGACAAGCTTCTATTAGGAAGCTGAAACCCATAATAGGAGATTGCTACTCATGCTTTAGGATATATGGTCCAGCAACATCAGTAATTCCTGAGAACTCAGTAGAAAAGCAGAACCAAAGGTTCCATTCCAGATCTATTAATTCAGGATCTTCATTTTAACAAGATTTTAGGGGATATATATGCACAATAAACTGTGAGAAACACTGGATCTGAATTGCTTTTTAGATTCCAAACCATGGAACATCAAATATTTGCAGGACAATGAGGAAACTGCCACTGAATAAATTAGTTTATGTACAAATATGTCTTTACTGAAAAGAGAAAACACAGACTGCAGAAAAGGTTATTGCAGGGATTTTGCCTAGACTTTAATATTTGAGCTTCCCTATCTTAGGTGCTAAACTTCACAGGTACTCAAAGTCTTTACCCTGCTTGGGTATGTTCTGCTAGTCCTATTTCTCCACATTTTCAACCATATTTTCAGAGGTAACTGCTTCTAATTATTTTAACTCATCATTTACATATCTCCAAGTTTTTATTGTGTTTTCATTTTATAGTTTTATCTTTCCCAGTTCATACACAACATACTGTCATCTTTTTGGCATTCCCATAGCATATCTACTCACTTCTGAATCCTCCAATATTATTATATTATAATTTTAATTAAATTAATGGAATTTTCATACCATTATTTAAATATTACTTATTGTTATACTTAGATTAGTATAAATTTCTTGCTAATACCATTATTTTCCTGGAAATAATAATTGCATTATATTGTCATTTACTTCATTTTTTGATTTGTGTAATTTTCACAGAAGAGTAATACATTCTTTCTGTCTTTGTTGACATATTTTAATCTTTTACTCTCTGAAAAAGAAATCACCCTGTATATTTTTTCTTTTGCTTCTTTTTTAGAGGCTGGCTGATGAGTTTCTGAGCACAAATCTCTGTATTTCTTATGGTTTCCAGGTGAATTTTGAATAGATATTTCCTTGGCAGCCTGCATTTATTTGGACTAACATGGGATTTATATTAGACTGCATCCTTCATATTTTGCTGTCAGAGAAAACCTGGTGTTAATGAGAAAGCAAAACATCAATCTTTTCTCTCATATTATAAGTTTCATTTTCACTGGTTCTTCACTAAATGATCAAGAGCAGAGTTGCTTTTACTATCTGCTTTTAGTTGTGATGTTGGAATGACTAAGAAATGAAGATAAATTGGGAGAAAATTTGCTTTAGATGTGGAGGTCTCCTTTATTAACTCCATAATATTTTACATAAAATGACATTAAAGCACCATTACATTTAACTTCTAAATGCCTTCAAGAATCACTGCCATGATTCAAAACATCATGATAGTTTTTTCCCTTTTTATAACAAAATACTTCAATTACAACTTTAAAAATGAATCCCTTATTTTAAAAGTGGGACTAGTTTAATTACACTCTTTTCTTAAACCAAGTCTTTCCAAAATGCAGTTTATTTTTGAAATGACAAGGCAATCATTTAGTCCGTGAACTGACAAAGTAAAGGTGGGCTGGTGCCATTTGCAAAAAAAAAAAAAAAAAAAGGGAAAAAAAGGAGAGGAGGGGAGTGCCAAACCTGGATAGAGGCCTTTCTAACATTTTCTGACAGAAAGCAGATTGAATAGGTTAAAATATGGACTTTATAATGGTGGCCTTTTAGATGCAGTTGAGCAAGTGTACATGAAAAGAACCTAATAGAACAAATGTACACACTTCGACAAAAAGTAAAATTTACTTGCAAGAGCTGTGTATATGATAATGTGCTTTACATCCCATATACACAGTTTGTTCAACAACCTCATTCTGCATATAACAGAGAAAATCAGCAAATAAGACTCAAGACAAAAAGTATTTTCCATCAATATCCATGTGGAATACCACAGCTTTAATGTTTTATACAATCCTTAAGCTTAATCCTAGGTCACTTAGGATTCTCAAAATCAAATCTTGAATGTTTACATTAATTACTCTCTGGTAAAATGCTAATATTTCCTTCCCAGTATTTTCCAGGAGTTGATGAGACACTTTGCTGAAGGTGTGACTTCCTTGTCTCTAATTTGTTTGTGAATAGCATTAATTGACATTCCAGTTCTCATGGACTCTAATAATTCTAGATTAATGAGAATATTCTTAAGCTCTTTTGGCAAATCCAGTGGTCCAGCTAAGTTCTTATTCTGCAACATCTTGCCCTTCTTCTTAGCAATGAGGACCATCTCCTCCTCCATGGCTGCAGAGGACCTTGCTGCTACCACCCTGCTGGGCATGCAAAGCCCATGTAGCTGGGATAGAGGGGATGCAGGGATGGTGCCCAGTGCTTGGTGAGCCCTGAGTGGGAGGCCCAGCCTTGTTCCTTCTTTTCCAATGATAATGTTTTTTTTTTTTTTAGGAACGAGGGATTGAACCCAGACCTTGTACATGCCAATCAGGTGCTCAACCACTAAGCTACATCTATTCCTCATCATAGTTTTTTGATGTTTCCCTTTCTTTTGGGGGGATAACCTCCAGAAAAAGAATTCTTTGAAACTCTTTAATTGGTTTGGTAAAAATCTCTGCCTGGGAGGAAACTCCTTTCTGCTCCATTTACCATCATTTCCCATATCCATGGAAGGATTTTACTGAGGTTAATATCAGACAACATATTTTTGTTTTAGTTATGCCAAGATGGACATAACACCTATCTGGGAAAATTCTGTCTTTGTTTCACTATGTTTTTTATGGTGTTTTCTGATTAAATCCAAAGATGTTTTTCTTTAAAAAAATGTTTTTTTTTTTTTTTAATTTTTGTCAATCACACAGTATACAAAGTATGCTTGTTCATCCTGTGAGATTCCAGAATAAATGCTCCCGAGTTAACTGCTACATGGTAGTTATTCAGAAGAAAATTTTGTATAAAACAAAACAATAATGAGATCAAGGGATAAAAATTCAAATTAAATAAATACATATATTTGAGCTGATAAAAGCTCTTTGAAACTCAAGATTTTGGTTTGCTTCGTGTTTATAATCTAGTTTCTTTCTTAGCTAGGTGAAGAAATGTGCATTAAGAAATTTGTAGGGCTTTACCTGAGGATGAGCAAAAATTTTCCCTAAAAGCCACTGCCTCATTTACTGTAACATAGACTTCATGTGCTCTTCTTATGGTTTCTAAAAGTGATAAAACATCAAGCTATAGACTTAAAAGAACCCCTTGTAGGATTATTTATCAAGTCTTTTATAGTAACTGTACAAGAAATACCCATTAGTGAATGAATCTGTTTAGTGAATGATGTAAACTTTTGAAAAGTACGCACTTTTTAAAGTTATAATGAAAGTATATTTGCTCTTTAATTTTAGTAGAATTTGATAATAGTGTCTTTGTGCCTTCTCTTGTTAGCTGTCTTGTATTATGTCTGTTTAAGTATCTAGATAAGGCAACAATCTTTGTAAACTAACTAACTTGTCCAGCGGTATCCATTTTTCTGCCACAAGACATTTTGGTTATTTTCCAAACCTATCTACCTCTTTTTATTCATTTCAGGTACTGTTTAACAGTTTCATTTATTTCAACTTCATCATAATGACTTTCTTCTTTGCTACCCACAAACTCACTCACTGTGGTGATACTTCCACACCTATCCTTCTTTCTGTCTGTAATGCTCCCCTCAACGGGATCCAATTTTATTCTTCCTTCTTTTTTTAAAAAAAGATTTTATTTATTTATTTCTCTCTACCACCTCCCTGTTGTTTTTCACATGCTGTGTTTGTTCATCTTCCTTGTTTCTTTAGGAGACACCAGCAGCCAAACCCAGGACCTCTGATGTGGGAGGGAGGTTCCTAATCACTTGAGCCACCTCTGCTCCCTGCTTTTGTTGTGTCTTTCATTATGTTTTTTCCTCCCCACATCTCACTGTGTCACCTTTTTGCATCAGCTCACCATGCCTGCCTGTTGTGTCAGTTTGCTGTCTTCTTTAAGAGGCACTGGGAACCTCTGCTCCCTGCTTTGTTGTGTCTCTCATTATGTTTTTTTCTTCTTGTGTCTCTTGTTGCATCAGCTTGCCATGCCTGCCCATCATGCCATCTTGCTGTCTCCTTTAGGAGGCACTGGGATCTAAACCAGCAACCTCCCACATGGCAGGCAGGAGCCCAGTCACCTGAGCCACATCTACTTCTCTTTTCCCTCTTTTTTATCTTTTCTTTTTTTGAATATTTTGAATGTTTTATTGAAGTTTATCATTCATACATGAACATACATAAACAACAAGAATATAGTAGAACTTACAAAACAAACATGCATACCATCATACAGGGATCCCATACATTACCACCAACACCTTGTATTGTTATGAAACAATTGTTACAAACTATGAAAGAGCAATGTCAAAATATTACTACTAACTATAGCCAATATATTACACTTGGTGTATTTTTCCCCAACCCACCCAGTTATTAACACCATGTACTAGTATTAAATACTTGTTATACTTAATGAGAGAATGTTCTCATATTTGTTCTGTTAACCATCATCCATCTTCCACCACAGGAATCATTGTGTTATACAGTCCCATGCTTTGTACAATCCATTCAAAGTGTACACTCAGTGGCTTTTATAATGGGGATTTATTTGGAGGTAAAAGGTGACAGTTCCAAGGCCATGAAATGTCCAAATCAAGGCATCAGCAGAGATGTTTTCTCACCAAAGTCAGCTACTTTTATCCTAGTGTGTTGCCACTTGTTGAAGCAAAAAGGCTGCCAGTGTCTGTGGAGGTGTCTACCTTCCCCTAAGAATCTACCATCTCTTGGATCTCAGCTTTGAGCAACCAGGCGTAGGGCTTGTCTCTTTCCCAGCCTCCTATGTCAGTCTCAGCTGTTCTACTCTCTTCCCAACTTCAGCTGCAAGTGAGTGGTGCATCTCCCCCAGGGGCCTCAGCTGTTTGAGCCTCTCCTTTCTGTCACAAGGCAGGATCAAAAATGGCAGAGCTTTCTCTTCTTGTGTCTGTCTGAGTAAGTCTCCTTATATCAGACACAGTGAGGGTGCAAGGACTCAACCTGAATCATACCTCACTGACATAGGCCAATAAAAGCTCCTACAGCAATCTTAACAAGTAATCTACTTAAAAGATCCTCAAGTGAATTTAATACAACCAAAAGACATCACACCCAGAAGAATAGATAGTTTACAAATATAATCTTTCTCTTTTTGGTATTCATAAAATAAATTCAAACTGCCACATAGGTTTACAAAATAATCATCTAGAAAATACAGAGTTCCAATATAGTCTTTCTCACACACAGTTTTTGCAATTATTTATATTTTGCTTTAGTGTGATTCCTTTGTTACAATTGAAGAAGCAATCTTATAATCAAACTATTAATTCTAACCCATAGTTTATAGTAGTATTCACTTTTTGTGTTCTACACTTCTATTTTGGTAACATCCACAACAGAAAATTAATTTTTAGCCACTTTCAAGTAGAAAATTCAGTGGTTTACAATGGTGTGCCACCAACACCATCATCCATTACCAAAAATTTAACATCACCTCAAACAGAAACTTTGTGCAAATTAGGCATTAATTCCCCATTCTCCACCATCACCCCTATCCCTGGTAACCTGTAATAAAATTTCTTGCTCTATGAATTTGCATATTCTAATAATTTCACGTAAGTGAGATCACACATTTTGCCTTTTGTTTCTGGATTATTTCACCCAACAAGGTGAATTCAAAGTTCATCCATTCTGCAGCATGAATCAGAATATCCTTCCTTTTTATGGATGAATAATATACTACATATATATATATACATTTTGGTTTTCCATTCATCTATTGATGGACCCTTGGGTTGCTTCCAAATTTTGGAGTTCCTGATTCCAATTATTTTGGGTATATATACCTCATATACCCAGAAGTAGGATTGATGGGTCATTTGGTATTTCTATTTTTAACATTCTGAGAAATTGCCAAACTATTTTGCACAGCATATGCTCCATTTTACATCCCCATCAAAAAATAAAAAGTTTCCTATTTCTCCTTATCATCTTCAATTTGTATTTTTTCTGGTTGTTTTTTTTTTTTTTTAAGGAGCCATCTTAGTGTGTTTTAAATGATACCTGTAGCCATTTGGGAATTTGATGTAATTATGAATTCCAAAAATATAATTGGATGATACTTGTAAACTAATCTGTCAATCTGGGCATGATTAAGTTATGATTAGGGTGTTGACTGGGCCACGTGAGTAGGGCATTGAGCCCCACCCCTTGGTGGGTGGGGAATCAAATATAAAAGGCATGGCAAAAACAGAGTTGAAGCAGTTTTTGAGAAGCAGTTTTGATGTTGGAGAAAAGGCTCCAGAAGAAGAGAAGTAAGCCATTCACCTGATCGTCTACAGCTGACCTTGTGGAGGAACCAGAAGAGCTAAGCCCAGAGAGAAACGCAGCCCCAGGAAGAGAGGAACAAAAGAATCCTGAGCCCTGGCAAACGCCGGCAGCTGTCTTGCTCCAACATGTGGCAATGAACTTTGGTGAGAAGAAACTTAACACTTTATGGCCTGGTATCTGTGGACTTCTATCCCAAATAAATACCCTTTATAAAGACCAACCCATTTTTGGTATTTCACATTAGCACCCCTTTGGCTGACTAATACAATATCTCTATGGGGTTTTACTTGCATTTAAGTAAGAATGTGGAGTACCTTTTTACATGCTGATTGGCCGTTATATACCGTCTTTGGAGAAATCTCTATTTAAGACTTTCACCAAAATTTAAATAGGGTTGCTTAACCTTTTGTTGTCAAGTTGCAGGAATTCTTTATACATTCTATATATTAAGTCCATATCGGATATATGGTATCTAGATATTTTCTCCCATTCTGTAGGTTGTCATTTTACTTTCTTGACAAAGTCACAGGTCTCCTGGGAAGAAGCCAGCTCCATTCCTCTTTTCCTTCTACCTGGGTGCTCCCTTTGTTAGTCACAGTGGGTGAAGGTTCAGCCTCAACACCTATGAAATGAGTATTGAAATTAAATTAGTCATCTACTGGGTTTTCAAATAGTGAAGAGGCAGCATATGCTTGGGAATTCTGTATTTATGGGGGGATGGGTGAGGTGATTTAGGTGACATGATAAACTGTTCATTGGCCATCCCTAAGGGCTCACAGGCCTCATTTCTTTTTCTTATTTCCTTTAATTATATTTTTAAATTATTTTTTTATTTTATAATAATTGTACATTCACATCCCATCACTTTTTATTCTCACAAAATAAGTTTGGATTTTAATTCTTATATGTCATGCATACACACCCAGGTTTTGGAGTGAGTCTTTGTGTGGAGGTGGGACCCCAAATGACAGAATCTCTGGAAAGAAAGTTAGGGAAGAGAGAGATGGGAAGTGGACATCAGCAAAGCTTAATTACATGGAAGAATGGGGATAGGGAAGACACGGAGAACATGACAGAAGTAACACAATTTTACTGTTGTGTGTTTGTTCTATCTCTCCTCTCTGGCCCCTTTTGAAATGTAGTCTTTGTTTTTATGAACTTTGGTTTGGATATTAGATGCCTGAGTGCATATTTTTTGTGTTTATCTTTCTTGGGTTCTTTGAGCATCTTGGATGTATCGATGGTGTCTAGCATTAATTTTGTAAAATACTCAGGCATTACTATATCAGATATTTCCTCTGCTTCTTTCTTCTCATTTGAATATTCCCACTGCATTTATGTCACACTTTTTATAATTTTCCCATGTTTCTTTCAGGGAACCCTGACAAGCATAGCTTGTCCAGTGGCTGAAAACTGTGGTTTCATATATTCTATTTCTCACAACTGTGTGGAGGCATAGATATCTCTGTTTTATATCAGGGAAATTGAAGTTTAGGGGATGACAGGAGAGGCAGGAGAGACTGGTGAAAGGGTTCAGAGAATCTAAGCCCTGTTTTTGAACTGCTACTGACATGCTATTAGACTTTGAGTAAGAGCCTTTGCTTACCCTTCTGGAATGCTAGCAAATGCTAGTGTCATTGTGTAATTCTTATGTGTTTCTTCTCTTAGACACCCTAGGATGTTGGCATTTATATTAGCTTTCATTTTGCAGATATGTAGTCTCAGGTTGAGGACAGCTAAGCAACTGGTCCAAGAAACAGGCAACTTGAGATTTTGAGTTAGACTGCTGTTACTGGTGGTTAGTGTTCACAACCACCCTCTATCCCCCAAGGTGGTACAAAGCAAGGATCCATTTACCTTCAGGTACATCCTGCTCTGAAGCCCTCTGGTTCCATACTTGCCTCCAGCCACCTGTGAGTTTGTGACAGCCTGCCCTACCCAGTCACTGGTGGTATTTTCAGACACTTCTAAAACCCCATTCCTGTTATGAGGCCCAGTCTGTAAAACCACTCACCCAGTTGTCACTATGAAGACAAAAAAGCCATCAGTCAAATTCAAGTGATGGATTGTGATCTGGAGCCTGAAGACCGGCCCACATGGCCTTGGGAAATTCACCTCCATTGTGAGCCACAGTTTTCACATCTGCAGGTCACTGTTGCTGCAGACAGTGGGAAAGCCCCAACCTCTGCTGTAACTATGAAACTAGCTTTTGTCCCCCAAGATGTGTTATCATGCAGGCAGACCCTGATCCCCAGGATCCCATGAAACAAAGACTGTCACCATCAACTTGGGTCCTTCCTTGTGCTCAGTGATCTCTCCACCATTTTGAGCAAGTCCTCACTCAATAGCACTGGGTGCACTGAGTACCCAGTACTCACAAACTCTCAAAGCAGGCAGTCACAATGGGGCATCCAGGGCCCTGTGCCTGGTCCAACTCTTAGCCCACTGCCAAGCCTCCTTGTCATACTGAAAGGGTGCTGCCCTTTCTTGACCTCCATTTGCAAGAAAGCATTCCACAACATCCATCACTATCTGCTCTTCTGCAATGTGCTGCTGGGCCTGGGTGTGAGCCTCTACAGGCTTTTCCTCAGTTGCATCCTGAGTTCATAGCTCATTGTGCACATCCATAGGACCATCCTGCAGAATGGCCATGGGTGAGCAGACATGGGTAGATCACCAACCCCAACTAGTCCTGCCCTCTGGGGGGTTTGTTTTGTGGAGCTGCCTGGGAGGATCAGCAGCAGAGGGTCTGAGTCCACCTCTTTCACTGATGTTCAGAGTTCACCTCCAGAGAGAGGCTATAAAGGTGAGGAGTAAAAGCTGAGCTCAATGGACATGGAGTTCAATACTACTGTGCAGGAAATTTTTGCATGTCTCTTAGACCTTTCAAGTACAATCAGAGGAAACAAGAGGTAATCAAATGTTATGTGAACACAGGTTGGAAGTAAGTTTATAAATACACTGTTTGAAAACTTTGAGAACAAACACATCTTGGATTTACAAGTATTGTTAGTAAAAACTTATTTAGTTAAGGCCATGGTCTCTTCAGTTGAAGTGCTCTATAATCAAAGCCATTTCTGTGGAAATAAAGTTAGTGATTGTCTATACCTAACCTCTGTCCATTCTTTCACTCATTATTTCATTCTCTATAGACACTATAATGGTGCCCAGCCCCTGTGAGGTTCAAGTTCTCTATAACATGGAAGGATTTGAATATAATTTCAAGAAATCTCTTTCAGAATGCTTTAAATAATAAATTTCTTTTTACAGCACTTTTAAGTTTCTCCCCAAAACTGTAGAGAAAGTACAGAGTTCCCATATATACTATCCCCAACACAGTTTCTCCTTTTATTAACATGTCTCTAGTAGTGAACCTGTCTTGGTAATTTTTAATAAATATGGTCCATAGTTTACCTTCGTGTTCACTCTTTTCATACCACATACTATGGTTTTGCAAAATGCATGATGTCATACATTTGGTAATACAGTAGCACACATAACACTATCTCTCCCCTGTAAATGCCTTGTACTCCACCTACTCATCCTGTCCCTCTAAACACTTGATTACCACCATACTTTTACTGTCTCTGTATTGTTGCCTTTTCCCCAAGGTTGAAATAGTGGGAATCATATGAACAACCATGGTGGTAATTAAGGAATGAAGTAATGATAAATGAGGCTTTTAGCCATGCATTTGGGCCTTTTCCTTTCCACATTATATTATTTTATCTTTATGTGTATGATACCTATACCCAGTTCTGATGGAATTCCATATTTTGATCTTGAAAACTCAAGTTCCTAATTCATGTTCAAAAGACACCTAGCAAGAGAAGCAGAAAATATTCCCTCTCCCTCCAAACTTGTAGAAAGACTACCCTCATCTTGGGTCAAGAAACAGTCCTTGCAAATGTTATTTTGAAATACATCCAAATTCCTCAGATGGCTGCTATGCTTTGAGGAAGGTCCTGTGATCTCTAATGTCAGGGAAGCCAGATGGTTAGATTCAGCTCCTGGTGAGGTTACTGATACTGAAGTGCACATTTGCTCTGTAAGCTGGTTACACTCATGTGTCAAATGGGCTTGGTAATGGTACTTGTTTTGGTTAAGCAAGAACTGGCTTAAGTGTTACTGTAAGGACATTTCATGCAGGTAAATCGATAACTTGATTGCATTTATAGCTGTTTACATCATAATCAACTAACGAAATTTCCTTGAACAAGGAGAGATGTCTCATCCAATCCGATGAAGGTATTACATGAAGAAGTGATGATTTAGGCAGTCAGAAGAGGGAATTGACATCGTTATTTCAGCCAGCAGTTTCCCTGGGGGAATTCATCTTGACCTTCATTGGAGACCTGTTTTGCAGCCTGTCTATGTAATTTGGACTTGTGCATACCCATAGTTGTGTGCGACAATCTTATAAATCTCATAATATTTACAGATATCTCCTGTCAGTTCTGTTTCCTTAGAGAAAACTGACTAATGCACTCCAGGAAAGGTGGCTTGTTTGTTTGCTTCAGTAAACCAGGACAGTTTCACTGGCCCTTCTCACATCTCCTGCATACAATAAACTGCCATCCTGCATGATTTCTTACTTACAGTGAGAGCTGATAGCTCATTCAAATCAACACAGTACATGAAAAAAGCAAAACTCAACTCCCTGGCTGCAGTAGAAATAGAATTTAATATGATATGCAAGTATAGGATTTGCTATTTACAAAAAATAAATATTATCCCTATACCTAAGGAAATTTGGGGGGATTTTTATACAAATAATTCAATAATCCTCCCATTCCCTCAAATATACCCTGTCACAAACCCCATCTCATGTGGTCCACAAACCCCAGGAAGCAGTGCCATATAGCTGGTGCTGGGCTTGAGATCTGACATGCTTAGGCCTGGTTGGCCTCTCCCTCTCTCCCTCATGGAATCTTTGGCTGGGTGGAATTGACTGCTGACTTCTTCCCCAGAGGTGAGGGACTAGGGTGAGTGTGGGTGGGGAAGCAGTCACTCCCAGTAGGTTCTGATGATAGAATGTTTGGTCCACCTTAGGAAGGCTAAAGTGTGGCAAGGCAGGAATGGGAACCCTCATCATGGGTGGGTGCCAATGGGCCTGAGGAGAATGCAGTGTCTCCTAGGGCAGTGAGTGGTCTACTGGCATCCAGAATAGCCTGTCAAGGGACAGGGTCATGCCAGGCAGCAGGTAAGGTTCAGGGGTGAAACTGGAGTCAGGGGTAGGCTCAGCCTGGCTGGTTGGGAAAGAAGTGTTCATTTGGCTTGGCTTAGTCTGGTTTGGGATAGATAACCCTCCTGACCAGCTAGACCCAAGAAAGGTTACCCTAAGATTGGCAGGCACAAGGGCCTGTTAGTAGTTACCCTTTGTGAAATTGAGTCCCCTCTTATTCCTCCACATAAAGGTTAAGTGGGCTCCTTTACTGATTTTGGTCCCCATGCAAAAGGACTGCTTGTTCAGGAGGAAATGATCGTTTCCTGATGAGTCCACTGAATAAAAGACATTGGCACTGTCAAAGATCTTCAGCTCTGGTGGAGATGGACAGAGGGGAGATCAGTTGTGCCACCAGGGGTCACAGACTAAACCTCCTCTTCTGGTCCCCATGAGGGCCAGTCTGCACCAGAGACATGAGCCACCCAATCCAGCTCCAGGACCAGAAAGGACCCTTCTGATTGACAACCTGCCCAAAAACAAGACTCCAGAAGCTTTGAAACTTAGGAATCTTGATCAAATGTGACCAGGCTCCACCACTGGCAACCTCAGCCTAGAGCTGTCAGAGGGCATTCCAGTATGGTCACACCACTCCTCATACCCAGATGTCTTCACTGATGACAATCTTGGAGTTGGAACTAGACTTACAGAATGCATACATGTACCCTGAATCCCACACTCCAACATACAAGGCTACTGAAGCCTAGGAAATGGCAGGCCATGGCCAGTCCTCTTGAACAGGGAGCCAGGGAGGCCTCCATGCCTTGGGCTACCTCACAGCAAGTAAGGACTTCCTCTCTGATCATATTTTCCACCTGTCCCCTCTGGCCTAGAGCCTGATAAAAGGCAATGCTGGACTGGAATACTTCTGTCTGGAATGCATGCCTATTTTTCTAAATTCTTATCCCCTCTAGGCCTCAGTCTTCCTTTTATTTATTTTTTCTTTTAAGTGTCTTTGTCTTTATAATCAACTTAATCTTTTTTATTTTTATTTTTTATAAAAGATACTTAGGTTACATAAATATTACACAAAAATTATAGGGATTCCCATATGCCCCACCTCCCACACCTCCCACAACCTCCCACATAAACATCCTTCATTAGTGTGGCACATTAATTGCAATTGATAAACACATCCTGGGGGCTTTGCTGTTGAGCATGGACCATATTTCATATTGTAGACCACACCCTCTCCCACACAGTTCTGCATGTTATATGATGATATAAAATGGCCTATATCTGTCATTGCAATGTCACTTAGGACAAATCCCAAGTCCTGAAAAAGGCCCTGTATTACAACTGTTTTTTCCTCTCCCTACCTCCAGAGCCTCCAGTGGACGCTGGCTCCACATCAATGTTATAATTTCTTCCATTGCTTCAATCACAATATGTCTATAGTAGAATACCAGTAAGTCTACTCTAGTCCATAGCTCTTCCCCCCATCCTGAGGAGTCTGGGATAGTGATGTCCACTCCACCTCCAATTGAGAGGGGGCTTATATCCCATGGGGAAGATGGATGGGATTATCCTGCTTGCAGCTGCAGATTCTCTCCATTTCTTGGTACAGCCTTTGTCCATCATCATCTCCCTGGCAGTTGTCCTGGGTGAGTCCAATGAGCTGTAGAGTAGGAGTTGCTGCTCCACCAAGGTTCCAGGCCCAGCTGGCAAATGGACAACCCAAAGTCTCAAGTCTCTGGACGTACACCTACAAACTCTAGCCCCAAGTATAGGTTTGAATAGAAGGGACAGATGAGCCAAGTGCGGGGATCACTTTTCCTTTTATATTGGATGTAGTCCAACACACCATGGGGATCTCACCAAAATGGCAATGGAAGAAAAAAAGACTTAAAAAACAACTTCCAGGGAGTCAGGACTGGTATTCAAGGTTAATGCTTGAGAGAGAATGATTAGCCTATCAAAAAGAAGTAGTTACCCTTTGGGCACTGGGACATACTATGTGCTCTCATATTGCTGCTTTCCTCACCAATTAGGGAAAACAGGCACAGAGGTAAAAAAATAACTGCTTCATGGACCCAGACCACAGACTGCCTGGCTTCATGTCTCTGCTGTGTATACTGATTTGGTTCTCTAGAGGCTCCAGAGGGGATTAAGGAGATTTTGCTTTGGTTTTTAGCATCATACATGCATGGATTCTAATATTTGTTATTTGTGCCCGCAGCAGTCATGATAGTTATGAATGCACAAAACATCACATCCTGGCCAGAGGACACCCTACAAGGGAAGCATGTGTGAATGGCTTCATGGTCAATGGCCAAGTGGAGAGGCCTATTTCTTGGCTCCTGCAGGATGACAGCTTTCACATAGGTTCCTCACTGCCTTGGTCACATACAGGGAGGGTAGAAAACTGGGAGACAGAGCACAAAATGGGAACTTTCTGCAGGCACTAAGGGCTTCCTCAGGAAATGTAAGGATGTGTACAAGATGCTGGCCACCACACTTTTGGCAGGTTTTCTGCATCAAATGGCCTCAGTCATGGGAGTTATGATGTTGTGCTGGGGACACCCCACTTCCTGTGCTCTCCAGTGAGCCCCCAACTTATTTCAGTCCTCTGAATTCAATTGCACCAGCTTGTAGTCCTCAGAATTGTCCTCCTTCAGGTTGTGCTTCTCCATGTCCCTTTGGATCATGGCTGGAGCCAAATCTTGGAAGATCAGCTGGGGAGTGTCAGAGGACAGGCCATCAGAACCTGGGCCCTGGATCTAGCTCCCTGAAGAGCAGTAGATGGAATGCCTTTGGAGTTATGTCAGCACTGAGAATAGGGCTCTGAGCATGCAGGTAGGGTTGGGTGAATAATGGACTCATTGTCTTCTTATGCTATCCTGGGAGATCTCAATGGAATGAAAGGGATATTCTCCAATCTTTGGAGCCCACATCTCCTATAAGGACTTCCCTCTGTCTCACAGCTCATTCTCCTTAGGACTGAGCACTATCCCTTGGGTCCTAAGCCTGCAGAGTTCCTATAGATTTCAAGGGCACCAAGAACACAGGGCCACCATAAAGGAGAGTGTTGGAGATGGATGTGGAGAGCCTGGACAGGTAAATTTCACCTCCTCCCAGCAAACCTCGGGCATCTCTTTGCCCCTGGGGTCTGCACCATGGAAAATCTCCTCCAAGATGACAATATGAGTGAAATCCAAGAACAGACACCTAGTCCAAACCTGGATGTCAGGGAGGAGGAGGAGCTAGAGGCCCACAGGGTGTAGTATGTGGTAGGCCTTGCTGGAGCAGGTGACAGACCTCACCTGCTTCACCCTGAATGCCTGGGCACAGGCTGTGCTCAGATGAAGGGTCATATATGGCAGAATTTAGTTACCACCCCCCTAGCTCCAGGTGGCCAAAGAAGTTCAGTGCTACACAGGTGTTTAACATGGCATCTCAGCCAGCATGTGTGTGGGTTGTGGATGGGGTTGTATGAACTGCAGATCTATCCAGGATCAGGCCCCTTCACTACCACCACCCTGGAGTAGCCCCTTCACTCTGTGCCCAGATATCAACAGCAACCTCTAACTGGCTTTCCTGGTCTGCCCCACATAGGTCCCAATGTGACCCAGCTCCTATCTCCTCTATGACCTCACTTCACACTCTGATCCCTCTACCTTACCTCTGGCCTACCTACTGCTCCTTAGATGGGCCAGGTACATACTGAGCTTGGAGATTTCCAGGCTGTCTTTCCCCTCCTTCTCAGAGGCTGCCCAAGTGAGTTCTTCCCAGGCTGTGTGACCTCAAGATGGAAGCTTGAAATCTCCATCTACCATCCTCAGCCCTGACTGCCTTTGTATCCACTTTTTGCTCCTTCAAGATGTGATTGTTTGTGCTTCCCAACCCACTAGCCTTGGCAGCTCCAAGAGGGCAGGGAGGGTACATAATCATTCCTCATTCATGGCCTGACCCAGTGAGGGGTTCCAGGGGACAGCCACCTGCCTGGTTCACCAAGATGCTTTTGCAATTGTTGCCATTGATCATGTCAAAGCTGACAGATGATTCAATAGTCACCCAACTCCTTGTTATAGAGCAGCCTCCAGCCTGATGTTCTGTGGGCACACAGTGTGGCTTTGGGCCTGGGATGGGCCAAAGAGGAAGAGGTACTGCTGGAGGCTGAGTTAACTCCAGGTAACTCCAAGCATGAAGGGGGGTCAATTCCCCAAAGTGTAGGGAACAGCAAGATCAGGAAAAGTCCTGGAGCCTGGAGGAAAACCGAGGCTGGCAATAGTCTCCAGGGGGCTTCAAAAAGTTGTTTTTTCAAGCTGGGACTCCTCCACCATTTTGTGGATGCAGAGAAATGAACATAGGCACTGGGAAGTTAGGACAAGGAGCTGGGCCTTCAGGGAAAAGCTGCAGACAGACACCTTCTCCTGGCCATCACAGGACCCAGGGTCAAGGCCCACCTTCTCCTGGCCATCACAGGACCCAGGGTCAAGGCCCATGTGGATTTCCTGATCATGGTTGCAAGCATTAGCCAGGAATGTGGTGTATGAGTCAACTGCACCTGCACTGCTATGGTCAGAACCACACTGGAGCTGGGCACTGGAGGGGGAGGTGACCCTATTGCTGGGCTTGGTGCTGTGTCCCAGTTGGCTGGAAGGAAAGGTGGCATGCCTGAATCGTCCAGCAAGACCCCATCCACAATCTCATGCTCCCATTGCCCTCTGAGCTCTGGGCTCCTACCATGTGCTCCTCCAGTCCACAGGAGCCATGGGCACCAGCCACTGGAAAGTTCACTCAACATCACCCATTTTCTTCAAGGGAAAACAAGCCCAGAGTGATGGGGGACTTGACCTTGTCACAAAGCTAGTCAAGAGTGGAGCAGAGATCCTAACATTAAACTGAGCCCTCTCATAGCCTGAAGTGACACTGAGCCCCAAGACAGCTGTACTTGCCTCCTCTGGATTGCAAATGCATCTGGGAGGTTTTTGGCTTGGAATATGTTACTGGCTGACAGGGACAGGGCCCCAACTCAGAAGACAGGTGGTAGCTACAGGGCAGATGTCTGCTGTGAGACTACCAGTGTACAAACCTCAGGATTCCCTCCCAGAGTCTCATCTGAAGGAGAATTCCCAGAGCCCCAGGGGTCTCCATGCTACGGATCTGATGGTGACCAAGAGCCCTGGCTACAGGCTCTCTGGACCTGGGTGAAGGAGAGTGTTTGCTCTACTGTGGCCCAACTCCTGCCCTGCCCTTGCCTCTTAGCCTTGCTGAACTGCTTCAATGCCCCAAGCCAGAAATGAAATTAATCATCAGGAACTAGATGGTCCAAGGTGCAGCTTGACTGTGGAAACTGGATCTGCAAAAGGACCTGGTATTCCTGGGATGAGAGGGAAGGAGCAGAAGGAGAGGAGGTCTGGGTCAATCTGCTGGGCAACACAGGGGCTGCTGCCCATGTCAAAATTTTTGCTCTCATGGGACCCCCTCATCACCTGAACTCTCATCCAAGACAGACCTGTTCTCAAAACAGGAGCCACACAGCTCCTTCCCCAGAAAAAGATCTCTGATACCACATCCTACCACAACTTACCACAACTGGCAGGTCTATCTCACCCCTAGAATACGACTTTCCCCTAAACAAAGCAGAAGGCAGATGGAGCAAAAGAATGTCCTGGCCAGGTGGGTCTCTGACTTCACCCCCAACCCCAACCCTACCCTTGCATTGATGCCCACAGGTACACACCTTTCTCCTTTTTTCATAATAGGTCATTCTCTCCTGGGAGACAGACAGCCCAGCTCCATCAGAAGAGGTCCCTCATGCCATTGCCCACACTGCTCATCTCTTCTCATGTGCATTACTGGGAGAACCCTCCAGGGGAAAGGTCAGCACTCCCAGGACATGGAATTATTTAGGTTTGAGGCACTAGAGGAGGCAGACATGGGGCAGAAGTGATGACAGAAGGAGGGTCTTTGGCATCAGGGCAAAGGGACTGCTCAGCCTCTCCCACACTTTCTAGCCATGGAAGTGCCCATATTCACTCTCCCGTCAAAGCCAAGCCTGATGCAGAGGCCATGCCCAGTTCAGAAAGGGCCTTATTCAGCTGTGCAATCAGAAGTGAATGCATCTGCTTACTCACCTGGAAAGTGGACCTAACACTTCCAGCTCACAGGGATGCAATGAGGCCCTTATGGACCAGATGTGACTAGTGCTGAGAACTCAGGGCTCTGGAAGGGACTGTCTCCCCAAAGCCTCTGGACCCTAGCCCCACCCCACCATGACCCCAGGCCCACTTACATCAAGATGGTCCTGTAGAGATGAGTCCAGCATGACCAGTTCCCTGAAGAATGTCCCCAGATAGGGACCAGTGCCCTGTATGGCAATATGAGGTGTCAGGTGGGGAAATTCCCCTGACTCTGACTCATACCCTCACCTGGACCTCTCACTAGACCAATCCTGGAATCTTCACCACTTCATCCCTAGTATTCCTCCAAGCACCAAGGAACCAAATATCACTTCTATTTATCTAGCAAAGAGGGTGCCCTTGATGTCTTGGAGGCCAACCCTACCCTGCTTCACCCTGGTCTCAGCCACACATACTCTTTCCTACAGATGCATCTCCTGGGGTCTCTTTTGCTTCATTTTCAGGGTGGAATCCTCAAAGACTCCCTCCTTTCAGGGTTGAGAACAAGATGAATGAAGCCATCCTCCCTTCATCCAGTTGACCCTAGGGCCTCTCCTTGGACAGGCTGCCTGCCTCAACTGGCAGAAATTTTGCTGCCACCAGCCATGAGCTCTGACTGGAGATGTGAATCCCAGCTCCAACCCTTTCTGGGTGTGTGACTTAGGTGAGCTGCCTGGCCTCCAGGAGCCTGGTAGCTCATCTGTAAAGTGTAGGTGAGAACAGTACTCACAAAGACTCAAGGTTACATCCTGTTATTGTGGTGCTTTTTGCATCACCTTCTCCAAGTCAGAGCCATGGGAAAGCTTACTACCATTCCTGTCCTCCCTTGAACCTCTTCCCTTTCCATGAAGAAGACCTTACAGTTTGTCATCACTCCATTTCCAGAAGAGGAAATATAGGTTTAAGAGAGCCATGACCTGCTTGTGGCCACACAGGCCATTGGAAGAGTCACTGGCTCCACCCTGTCAGTGTCAGGCCCTGTCCAAGCTAAAGTCACTTCATTATCAACCACCACTGACCAGGGTTCAGTTAACCAACCCTCACAGTGTGAAGCAAGGAAGGCCACCAGAACAGCCATGGAGGGAGAAGGAACCTGTGTCTGGAAACCTGGCTGAGCAGCTCATTGTTCCTAAACCCCTGGAGTCTCTGCCTCACAGTCTCTGCCCAAGACCATGCCAAATGCTGCTCCTGACCCAAATAGACCCTCAGGAAGTTCCTCCTGTGGAGAAATTTCTCTTGTCCACCCAGGAAGTGTAATCCTGATGTATCAGCTCTGACTGGACAGGTAGGACATAGGCTGCCAATAGCACTGGGCATCAACATTTTGCTTCCTGTTTTCCTGCTTTACATGAGCCACCATGATTCATAAGTTTCCTAAATAATTCTCATAACCATCTGGACATATGTCACTGCAGTCAAGTCCCCAGGGTGAGACTGTCCCCATGTAAGGGAGACCTGCTAAATCTTCTGGTTCAGCATCTCCTCCTGGAAAAGCCCAACTGCTGCCACCACATCTGATGACTGGGGCTTACTGCCCCTCACTTCCCCCCCACCTGTGAGTGGTCAAACAAATCCCTCTTCCTCTAGGTCAAGAAATGATCAGACTGGAACTTTTCAAAGAAACTTTCACTGTGAAACCAGGAGCTCCACAGTTTCCCTGTCTGCAATTTTTGCCTCTACTTTACCTGGATCAGCAGGTCCCTGATCAGTGCAATGTTTTTCACTGTTTGGAATTCACAGGTTCTATCCTTTTGGGGAGGAGAAGGAATCAAAAAGTTGGTGATAAGTGATAAGAGAGCAAATCTGTGATTTTGGACACAAAATATCCTAACTGCCTGAATAAGTGGTTATGAATCTAGGTGGCTCTGACCCCTTCAGGGTCACAGGGTAATGAGGGGTGAACTTTCATGTGGCGCAGTTGGCATTCCTATACCATGGCACCTGAGCAGATTTTTAAATTAATTTTATTTCAATTGGACAAAGTGTTGTGGAGCCTTGTTGCAAATGTTTGGAAAGTTTCTAGGTGACTCAGCTCTGTATCTGACAGGTAAGATAAACCACTTGTCCTCAGGAAGAATTGCTGCCTTCATGACACATGAAGACTCAAAGCCTCACCCCAGAGTAGGTTCTGGACCCAGGAAGCACTGCCTTCCTGAAGAGCTCAGGCCTCAGAGGCATAATTCCTATCCTAGGATGGGTCCTTGGTCTCCCTAGGGCTACTTTGCAGAGAGGCAAGCCCACCTGGAAACTTTCTCCCATATCTCCTTCAGGCAGTGGATTGAGTTGCTCTGAAGAACAGAGAAGATGGTGTGAAGGGAAGAAAAGTTCCTGAGGATTTGGTACTCCTGTGGAAGGAGAAAGTAACAGAGAGATGGAGTTGAGCTCTGTCCTACACCAGTATCACTTCCACATAGCTGGTGTCTCCTGTCATGGAAGAAGCCAAGGCCCAGGGAGCCATCAGGGGCACACCTTGGGCCCAGGAAGTGACACTCACAGGGAGAAGAATATTAGCTCAAATTAAAGATGGAATATAGATAGGAAGTAAGTGCACTACTCCTGGGACTTTCCAGGAAGAAACTGTGCCACTATACAGGGAGGTTCTGGGATAGTGGAGGGGACATGAGCACAGACTCCAATCCTGAGGATTGATTAAAAGGGAAGAGTGAGATGCAGAACACAGGTGAAGGATCTTAACTTGGGTGGCATCCCCTGGTGACCTTCATCCAGTGCTCTACCATCCTGGTCCAATCTGGGACCTTCATTCTCTGGTCCTGGAGCCAGGTTGTGATGACACAGTTGGTCACACAATTAACTGGGTGATGGTGGCATAGATGGAGCATGCCAGGTGGTCCTTGCTCTTCTTGTGGCACTGGAACATCTTGGAGCTCAGACAATGATAAGGCACCACCTTCTTGAACAGCTCCTGGGGAGGATGGGAGTGTCATCCAGCCATGCATCACCCAAACACAAAATGCAAGCACCAAGCTAAGAAACAGAGTTCTCATCTGCAGCTCTGTAGGTTGAGGCTGTGGTTTGAGCCTGGTGGAGGTCCCTCTGTCCCTCAGGTTGCCCAGTACATGTGAGAACCAGGATCTTATGCTGGCAGGGAGGGGAGAGCTGTATCTTCCTTAAGTCCATCTTCACGCCTGCCATGCACCAGATAGGAGCCCATACCCTACATGGAAAGGTAGCAGTTTATGCCCCTCCTGACAGTTCCTCTGGGCCCTCTCTCTTGTTCAGATGCCTACCTCCTCTTAGGGCTACAGCCAAGGGCTTCCTTTGGATGCCTGCACACATTTCCATTACCCATCAGTGTCTAATACATTTTGGGGCTGTGGTGACCTCCTGGACAGATGGGTGGGTGAGACATGGACAAGTCTGCTCCTCTGAGAGCTCCCAACTGCCTCCCAATGGACAGGCCCCCAACAAGGCTTCATTGGTCCTATCTCTATGGTTAGTCTCCTATGATCTACTAAAAAAATGAGGGGCATGAGGCCTTTAGAATTAAAAACTTGCCAATGTCATCAGGTTGGAGAATGGTGGAACTGTCATTTAGACTCAGGTCACTGGACCCCAGTTCAGGCAATGGCAAGTTGGGGAGAGCAGATTCCACAGAAGATAAGCCCAGTTCCACCCTGCTGAGCCCAGTTGCTCACATCTGTCAGTGTCATCTCTTCTGTCTACAGCTTGGAAGGGAATCACAGGAAGTGAGTTTTACCTCACTCAGCCCAATAGTCATGGTTTCAGGTGAGGAGCAGGAAGGCTCTTGAGGTGAAGTCAAGGCTGACATTAATTTCAGATCCAGAGGTGGCAGTGGAGGTGGCATCAGAGCTACCTCCAGCATTGGCACTGTTACTATTGGTAATGAAGTAAAAGGCTCCAGCTCTGTAGTTGGCAATTGCACAACTTCTGGAGGTGACAGTGGAGATGGTGATGGACTGTCTCCAGTTCTGGACATGGTGTTTCTGCTGATGAAATGGATGACTTTAGATAAAAAGCCATCAATAATTGAACTTCTTGGGGTGGTGGCACAGGTGGCATTGGATCTTCTGCCAGTTCTGTAAATGTTACAGCTGGTGATGTCACAGGCTCCAACTCCAGATCCAGTGATGATTAAACCTCTGGAGGTAGCACTGGATGCAGTGCCAGAGGTGGCTATACCTCTAGAGTAGGCATGATGTCTGGTGTCAGTGATGGAAATGGCTCTGGAGGTGGCACTGAAGAGGATTGTAACCTCTCTCTGACAGAGCAGAAAAGTAAGAAGATGTAACAGCAAGAGTGGCACACAGTTTGAGCTTCATAAAAATCTGTGGACAAGAGCTTGTCCTCCTGCCACAGCCTGCCCTGGTCCCTCATGGCCTCTCAATCTGTTTTTCATGCACTGAGCTCATGCCTCTTTCTCTGCAATCTATGTTTGGGGCTTTTCTTGCCCCTGACACTGGCCTCCCAAACGGTATGGTCACAGGCCACCCTAGGCCCCTGGCAGCTAGATTCACAGGATTGAGTATTGAAGCAGATTTGTGAGCTGCTATCTCACCACACCTCTAGATCTGGGTCCCTGGTGTGTGTGGGGTGGAGGGGCAGGCAGATCTGGAGTGGGACCTGGCTGGGATCAAAGGCTCTAAGTGACCCCTGCACCTTGTGTGCTAGAACTCTTTCACAGTTCTCTTTGTATCCTGTCCTACTGCAGGGAATTGAGCCCTAGCCTGTGTTCTCCAGTGGGAATCATTGGATCCAGGCTTATGCTTTCTTGCTCCTGCCACCAACCCCATATTCCACATCCTGCCTGGTAAGGAGGAGGCCCTCACTCCACAACCAGTGTTCACTCCCTTTTTCAGACATTCCTGGCATCCTCCAGTCCCATCACCAAAGGGGTGGTCATCTCTGTATCTGGAGGAGACATGAGGGTGCCACCTATAAATAACTGGTTGCACCTCCTGTTGCTATTGTTTAGTGTTGCTGCCTTACTCCTCAACTATAAGGGAAGGCCAGGTGTGCAGGGACTTTTCCAGCTTTCTTCAGTGAAGTCAGCTAAGGGCCTTAGAAAGTGTCTGCACATAGGAAACACTTCCTAGGCATTTGCTGAATGAAGGAGACCTGAGATGCACTATCCCTGAAGAGTAATGGGGGCCTCTGGAAAAATCATGATCACTGTCTGGAAAAATCATGATCCCCATGATTTCTGACCAATCATCCCCTTCTTGAGTTAAGGAATCCTCAAGTGGCTGCTCAGGGACACAGGTCAGAACGCAGAGCCATTCATGCTGGGACCATATGAAATTCCCTCAGTCCTATGGGAGGTGTGGCCTGCTCCAGACATGGAAGGAAAGTGTCTGCTCACATCTCATCCTCCCCACTTTGGAAGCAGTGTGAGGAGAAGCCAGGATTATGAGAACTCTTTAGATTTCCAAGCAACACACTGATTTTTCTGTCTTTTGCATTAAATGGATTTCTGAGATTTTGTCATGGTGATCCCTACTTTGGCAAATGGGCAAATGCCAGGAGTGTCCAGGCAGGAGAGAAAATCCCACAGGGCTGAAGATCTGAACTGAAGCCTCAGAGAAGAGCAAACCCAAATGGTTTGGTTGGTGAGGCTCCACCTCTGAAGGGGCAATTGCAATTCAAGCACCCAAACAATGCCATTTTCCCCCTACACTAGATTGGTCAAAATGAAAGAATATGTTAACAGCTGGGCTCAGGGGATACAAGAAAATGAACCTCTGCACTCTTTTGGAAGTGCTATGGTTCATGTTGTTAATTATCAGTATGCATGTGTGTGGCCTAGCCATCACATTCCTGGTAGTATATCCTGGCAGGCAGGGAGGGGAACAGGTCAACAGGACACATGTAAGATGTTCCTGGAGCACTGAGGAAATGGTCTCAGAAATGAATGCCTCCCAGATCTGAGAGCAGGAAGAGGCTGAACCACTGCTATATGCAGCTTCCCTTCTGGAATATTATTCAGCTGAATAAGATCATTATTCCTGGCCTGGAAAGTTCAAGGGAATCTGTTCAGTGAAAAATGCACACTCACCTGTCATAAAGTGAGCCCCTTTATATCATAAATGAGCCCCTTTCCTTAAGAGTCAAAACCATCCTTTAAACAAGAAGAGCTGTACAGCTTAGTGAAGATGCAAAGGACAGTCAATTCAAATGCTCCAGGGAACACCTGGGTTCAAAGAGTAACAATAAAAACTGAAGCAAAATGCAAACATAACCTTGGCAATAGCAACAGTTAAAACAATATTGACATCTCTTTTCAGATGCTCCTACAAATTCTGAAAAGTGACTTTCTTCCTGGCCCAGAACAGGGCTTCTCAGAGTGGTTGGGTGGGTAAGGGATAGTGGCTCAGAAGACTTTGGGAGTGGGACTGTGGGCCACACAGATGGCAAATCCATGGGAGTGTCCAGAGGAAGATTCTGGGAAGGATCCTGGTCCTCTGGCCTTCCCCAGCTGTCTCAGGACCCTCATATGGAGATACCATATGCTCTCACCTGGATGCAGTGCTGACATGGACCCTTGAGCTGCTCCTCACTGATCTCCCTGCAGCTCTGTAAACACAATGCCCAGTAGCCAGGCAGGAGGTATTAGGAGGCTGCCTGGAGATTGTTGCAGGATGAGCACCCCATGCTTCTTCTGGCCCAGATCAGGCACAGTCAGGTATTTGCATAAATCTCCAGCTTACTTGGAATGGATATGACAGCTATGGGCCTAGGACAACATTTGGAATAATGGTTACCTCCTCCACAACCACTTGCCCTCCCACCAGCCATCAATGATCTGATATGTGAACCTGAAGAGCCCACCACATTTCCTAACCCTGACAATTTGCTCCTGCACAAGATGGTCCTGTTCCTCATGCCACCTCCACACTGAAAGTGTGGGATTTGTACTGCCCAGGTAAGATGAAAGTGGTGGCATGACCTGAAATTGATGACCCTGGGCCATGATACCCTACCTTTGGGAAATTCCTGGCCAAGAGACTAATTGTTGAAGACTGAGTCAATGTCTACAGTGATATTTTAAAAAAAGGTTTTATTCCCAGTCTTTCTGAAGCCAGTGCTTCTGGACCTGGGAATGCAGCAGAATATCTTACTCCCTTGAGTGTCTCCAGCTAAGTGGGCTGGATAGGGGGTTCTCTGTGGAATCTCTGTGCCTGGTTACCAGATTACTAAATTCTGCTGTGCTCTATCTCCAAGGAATTGAGGTGACCTCCAAGGAAGTGAGGTCATCAGCCTTTCCATGACAGCCCTCAATAGATGAGATCTCCATGAAGGCCCCTCAGGACTGTTGACTACTCATCCTCCTCAACCATGTCATCCTGTAACCTGGACAGAGTTTCACCAACATATCCCTCCACACAGCTATCTGAGAGGGGCTGGTTGCAGAAAGGACTCCTGGCATGAAGAGATAGAGCTGGATTCAAACCTGGCTACTACTTCTTATCAGTTTTGTGACCCTGGGCTTGTCATTTTGCCTCTCATCACCTCCCCATTCTCCTCACCTACACAACTGGGAACATTCTTGTTTCTAATTCCTGGGTCATCAAGTATATGTGAGATAATAACTGTAAACAATCATAGGCTGGTGTCTCAATAGGCAAAGGGAAATCACAGATAGAGGAATTATAAGAAGGAGTGTTTAACATGAAATACCACACACAACAGGGCTGGATGTTGGCTGTGTGATCTGAGAAAGACAATTTCCCTCTTGGTCTCATTTCTCAGTCTGCACCATGAAGAACTTGAAATTAACTGAAAATTAGATATGATCACTCTCTTGTATGAAACCTTCCAATGACTTCCCATCATAATTAGAACCAGATACAAGTGGCTCAAATTAACTAAAGTTGTGGATAGTCTAAGTCAAGCAGACCCCAAAGTTTGAGGTTTTTCTGAAGACCCCAAGGATTTGTTCTCTGGGCACTGTCTTGAAGTCAAATCCAACAAGTGTGGGTGGGGTAAGGGAAGAGCAAAGCAAGCTGGTGAAAGAGGGGGCCCTAAAATGGGCAGAGACTTGGATTATTCCTGGGTGAAGAAAGTTCCAGTTAGGCTGTCATTGGGTGGAGGGAGCACCCTGGGGAGTCTGTTATGAACAGAACATAAAGAATGTCTTTGGTGGAATCTTGTACTGCTGGCTGGGGGTCAGAAAGATGATCAAGTGGACATGATACAGGCTGTCTCATCACAGCTTCAGGAACCCAGAATTAGAGCAAGCTTAATGGGTACATGTCTGCCCACACCCAAGCCCAGATCCTGGGCATCAGCTATGTCTTACTTTACACACTGCTGGTGCTATGTTGCCCATCTGCCTCCTCCCAGATGGAAATGCTGGCTGAAGGCTCTGAGCTGACTACTTGTCAAAGGACTTTATGAGGAAATTCAGTGCAGAGGCAGGGCTCCCAACCCAAATGTCACTTATTCCTCATGTCTGGGTTAAGTTGACTGAAGTGAACTCCTTCACTTCATCAGCTCAGGGCATCCTGGTAATTATACCTAAGACTATTTTCTTTCAGGTGTGATTCAACTGACATTTACAGAATTCCTTCCATGTATACAGCAACATGGGAGAGCACTTTGGACCTCCTCCATGCCTTCTTAGAACTTAGAACTGGGAGTCAGTAGAGATGGTATATCATCAAGATAAATGCTGACATAGAAATGAGGAGGAGCTCTGATGAGAACACAGAAAGTTACCCTCTCCAGAAAATGTACAAATCCAAGCAGTTTGTGGAGGAGACAATGTTAGAAGTGAGGCACTGTAAATTGTGAAGTGGTGGGATAGACATGCTGGGAATAGCATTGCTGATTGGAGGATGTGTGAGCAAGCATGCCTTGCAGTAGGCTTTAGAGATTATGTAATGATGTTGGACTGCAAAAGAGGGGAGGGTGGTGAGTGAACATATAGGAATAACATAAAGATAAAGATCCAGGGACCCCATTGCCAGGGGTGTTGCAGGAATTCTTTTTAGTAATTTTGTATTATATTCATTAAACTGGTATCTCCTAAATTACTAAAGCTTTAAAGACCTCAAATCATTGCCATGTCCTGGTATGATTGACACCAGTGTTTTTACAAACTTCTGACCTCATCCTCTGGGGGCAGGGATTGAGGTTTCCCAACTTGGATTCTACCCAAACACTTCCCAACACTGTTTCTCTCTTCTTTTTCAAGCCCTCAAAATCAAGCCATCTTCAGAGATCACATGAGCCACCCTCACCCCTGCCTCAACCCCTATGCAGATGGGGACATGTCCCAAACATGTGGCTCATATTCTCCAAGGTCTCACAGTCATTCAGCATCAAATATACTCCATTTTAGGATTAGATTTTATAATTGGCAGAAAGCCCAAAATATTGGCACAAACAAGATAGAAATTTCTTTTCTTCTCCTCACCACATAGGACTCTCAATTTTGTCAGTGCATACTGACCCTGGACTGCCTAAGATGGCAGATCAATGACAATTTTTCTTCCTGAACCAGCATCTTGGTATGTGGTTTCCATCCTTAAAACTCTCTCATGGTCCAAGATGTCTTCTGGAGCTGCAGTCTGGAGCTGCAATAATGTCTGCTTTAAGAGGACAGGAAGGAGTATAGGAGGAAGGGCTCACATTTGGGTCAGATCCATCTAAGCAGCCTGTTCAAAGCCCCACACTGTCCTTCTGCTCACCTGAACCTAAAGTCTGGTTCCTCTTAATGCAAAGGCTATAGTTGAAAAAGCACTTTAAAAACTGTAAAGCCCTAGCACTCTGCCAAACAAATTATTTCTTTTATTATTATTCACACTTATTACAGAGTCTTTTTTTAAATTCAAACTTTCAAAGAAATAGCATAAAACAATTCTTCCTCCCTCTCAGATACCCTGTTTGTCCACAAGAGACAATGCCAGGTAAATGATTCTTGTCTATCTTCCAGAAATTTTCTATGCACCATACAAATACAGTGTGTGTGTGTGTGTATTTGTGGTAGCCTACTCACACCCAGTGTTACCATACAGAAATATAACAAAAGTCACATATGTATTTTAAATTTTCTAGGAGCAACTACAAAAAAGTTAAGGGCAATACATCAGATTAATTGTATTAATCTACTTCACTGAATTTAATATATCTAAAATTTTATCATTTAACATATCATAAAGATAAACTATATTAAAGAGATATTTTCCATTCTATTTTCATACCATATATTTGCAATCTCCTCCTAAAACTAACTGCCCCTCTCAGTCCAGACATGTGCCTGATGGTTACTGACCTGGACAGGGTAGGTCTAAGGTGGAATACACACCTTAATATTTATACTTAGCCATTTTCTTTGGAGCTCTGGATGGTACTTATCAGCATATACAGATAACCCTCACTCTCTTTCAAGGCTGAACAATGCACTCCTTTGTGTAGATTTCCCATAAAATATTTAATGAATATGTGTTGCATAGGTGGTATCCAGTCTTTTGATGTTACAAACAACAGCATTGTGAATATCATTATAGAGATGACAGTGTGCATAGGTGTAATTCGATTTTGGAGAAGACGCTAGAATTGGAATTACAAAGTAAAAGAGTCTTTTTTTTTTAGGTATTCTTTTTTTCTATTTTTATTTTTTTTAAAGATACTTAGATTACATAAATGTTACAAAAAATATAGGGATTCCCATATGCCCCACCTCCCACACCTCCCACAACCTCCCACATAAACATCCTTCATTAGTGTGGCACATTAATTGCAACTGATACACACATCCTGGGGCTTTGCCATTAAGCATGGGCCATAGTTCACATTGTAGACCACACACTATCCCACACAGTTCTGCATGTTATATGATGATATAAAATGGCCTAATTCTGTCATTGCAATGTCACTCAGGACAATTCCCAAGTCCTGAAGAAGCCCCTGTATTACAACTGCTTTTCCCTCTTCCTGCCCCCAGAGCCTCCAGTGGCCACTGGCTCCACATCAATGTTGTAATTTCTTCCATTGCTTGAATCTATAGTAAAATACCAGTAAGTCCACTCTAGTCCATAGCTCTCCCCCCATCCTGAGGAGTCTGGGATAGTGATGTCCACTCCACCTCCAATGGAGAGGGGGCTTATATCTAATGGGGAAGATGGATGGGATTATCCTGCCTGCAGGTGCAGACTCTCTCTATTCCCTGGGATGGCCATTGTCCATCATCATCTCCCCACCAGTTGTCCTGGGTGAATCCAATGAGCTGTAGTGTAGGAGTTGCTGCTCCACCGAGGTTCCAGGCCCAGCTGGCACATGGACAACCCAAAGTCTCAAGTCTCTAGACATACACCTACAAACTCTAGCAGCAAGTATAGGTTTGAATAGAAGGGACAGATGAGCCAATTGCAGGGAAGACACAGTTGAGTCCAACTCTGGCACTCTCAGGAGCACAAACTCCAAGTAGGGCAGACTGGGAAGGCACCAAACTCTGGAGCTATCTGCCCTGACATAGAACCTGGGTGTCTCCAGAGTCCTCAGGAGCCCCACTATTTGGGGTGATATCCACTTTGGAATTCTATGAGATCCTACTGAGATGTATGTAAGTGTTACCTCTGGGATGACCTCCCAACTCATTTTGAAGCCTCTTAGCCATATAAACTCATTTGTCTTTACCTTTCCCCCCTTTTACTCAAGGTTGGCACTTGGTAATCCCTTGGTGCCAGAGAGGCTTATCCCTGGGCGTCATGTCCCATGCTGGGAGGAAGGTAATGCATTCACATGCTGAGTTTGGCTTAGAGAGAGGCCACATTTGAGCAATAAGGGGGCTCTCAGGAGGCAACCTTTAGGAACCCCATAACAATAAAGTTTCAATTTCAAGAGCAAAGACACATAAGGCTAGCCATCAATATCAAGGGCCCATCAGTGGATCATCCTCCTTCACCAATCACTGCCCCTGCACTTGGGGGACTGTTGCTGCTTCCTTAAAGAATGTGACAGAGCTCTCCAGGATGGGAATTTGGTATTCTCTCATTTATTGAGTGATTCTCCACCCACTATGACAATGCCCCATGAACAATTGAACCTTTTTATATACCTTATATTTATGCTCAGGTGAACTTCCTCCCTTGCATCCCCCATCCTTGACACCCCACAGCAATGATCCTACCCCACCCCAGTTGTAACCCTTCTGTGATCCAAAGCTTCTTCAAAGATGAAGCCATTACAATAGCCAAATACAATTAATAGGAAAATGAAATAATAATGATGTTTAAATGTAAGAGATACTTACACATCCTGGAGCCTTGTGTAAGTTCATTGAGGGTGGTGGGCCACACTTGTGGGAGATGTTTGGGTGGGATGTGGTGGGAGGTGTGGGAGGTGGGTAACATGGGAATCCCACTGGGTTCCGTGTAATTTTTTGGGTAATCTAAGCACCTCTTAAAATATATATGTATATATATATATATATAAATAACATTTTTGTAAGCAAATACACATATATGCATATATATTTATATATCATTTTGCAAATGTTTGTATGTATTGTGAGAATTTTGATTTTTACCCACAATAAAAATAAATTAAAAAAAATAAATGTAAGAGATAAAATACATAAAAATTTTTTAAAAAACTAAAACTAAAATTAAATTAAAAGATTGGGATAGTAATAAATGAAAAATATAAAAAATTTTTTTGACCTTTTGCCTTTCATCACTGCAGTATCTGGTGTCCAGTCTGTACCATGGCACCTTCCACCTCTCATGGCCCAGTGTCTCACTATTTTTCATTTTGTTTTCAAAGAAGTTTTAGGTGACAGTAAAGTTACATACAGAATATAGGAGACTCTCATATACCCAACATACTTCCCCTTTCCTCCCCCCCATATTAAATAACTTTTTATATGTGGATAGTAGCATTGTTATAACTGATATACAAATAGTGAAACACAGCTACTAAACATTGTCAATGGTTTACAATATGGTTTACATTTTAGATTGTACACTTTTATAAATCTTGATGATATTTGCCATGTCCTGTGTCCATCAATGTATCATAATGAAGAACATTTCTAATGACCACTAAATACCCCTTGTTTGATCTAGTCTATTCTTCCCACCCCATCCCCCTGAGGTCCACGACGACCCCCTGGTGTGACTCATTGGATGACAAGATTCATGGTTCCCTGCAATAAGAGGTCTTGACACACTATTTTGTCCTCCCCTATTAGGAACCACCCTTGCTCTTGAGAGACTCTATTTCTGAACAAATCAGTCCTCCCAAAGAAGGCAGTCCAACTCCTTCCCACTTATTATGTGGGTCTCCACCCACTGATACAACACATTATGACAGAATGAACAATCACACCCTCCCTAGAAGCCTGCTCTAGGTATGCCCTGTCCTGAATGCTCCCCCAACCAACACCCTAATCCAGTGACCTTTCCTTGTCATCTTGCCATAAGAGCAATCCCACCTCTTTACTTTCAACCTCATACCCACAAATCCCCATTGCTCACCTGGTCCCTCTCCCAACCCTCCCCTCAGTATCCTAGATCTTCTGACTCACCCTTCCCAATCTACCCACCTGTCAATCCTGCACTGCCCAACCCCATAATAACACTCCCCTCCTGTCCTATCTCTTCAATACACAACCACACTCTATCACTTTACCATAGATTATGTCCATATGGGTGATGGCTCACAACCTTCTCTTCTCTTTCTATTTCTTGTTAACCTATCTTACAGATAAAAGCTCTCTTAGACTGTTCAATTTCCTTAATTCATATCAGTAAGGTCATGTACTGTTCATCCTTCAATGCCTGGCTTGCTTCACTCAACATAAGGTCTTCAAGATTCCTCCATGTTATCCCACATGTTAGCGCTTTATTCCTTCTTATAGCTGAGTATATTCCATTGTATGTATGTACCACATTTTGTTTATCCATTCATCTGTTGGACACCTGGGTTGATTCCAACTTTTAGCAATAGCAAACACTGCCGCTATGAACATTGGTGTGCATATATCTGTTCATGTCTTTGTTTTCAATTCTTCAGGGTATATACCCAGAAGTGGAATTGCTGGATCATATGGAAGTTCTATAGTTAGTTTTTTGAGGAACTGCCAAACTGTCCTCCATAGTGGCTGGACCACTCTACAGTCCCACCAGCAGTGGATGAGGTTTCCCATTCATCCACTTCCTATCCAACACTTATAATCTGCTGTTTTTTTTAATAGCCACCATTCTAATGGGTGTAAGATGGTATCTCATTGTAGTTTTAATTTGCATTTCCCTAATATCTAGTGATGTCGATAATCTTTTCATGTGTTTTTAGCCATTTGTATTTCTAGCTCAGAGAAGTGTCTTTTCAGGTCACTTGCTCATTTTAAATAGGTTGATTGTCTTTTTGTGTGTGGTTTTGGATTTTTTATATATGCAGGATATTAGGTTCCTGTCATATATATGGTTGCCAAATATTTTCTCCAATTGGGTAGGCTTCTTTTTACTTTCTTGAAAATGTCCTTTGAGGTGCAGAAGTTTTTAATTTGGAGTTAATCCCATTTATCTAATTTTTCCTTTGCTGTTCATGCTTTGGGTGTGAAGTTCATGGAACCATTTCCTATTACAAGGTCCTGTAGATGCTTCCCTACATTATCTTCAAGGTCTTTATGGTCTTGGCTGTTATATTTAGATCTTGGATCCATCTTGAGTTGATTTTTATATAAGGGGTGAATTGGTACTTCTCTTTCATTCTTTTGGATATGGATATCCAGTTCTCCAAGCACCATATGTTGAAGAGGCCATTCTCTCCCAATTAGGGGGCATGGTGATCTTGTCAATTATCAGATGACTATATCCTAGGATCTATATTAGAACTCTCAGTTCAGTTCCATTGGTTAGTATGTCTATCCTTGTGCCAATACCATGCAGTTTTGAGCACTGTGGCTTTGTAGTGTGTTTAAAGTCAGGTAGTGTGATACCTCCAAATTCATTTTTCTTTTTCAATATGTCTTTGGCGATTCAGGGCCTCTTATACTTCCAAATAAATTTTGTAGTTAGTTTTTCTAATTCATTAAAAAATACAGTTTTTATTTTTATTGGGTTTGCATTAAATCTTTAGATTAGTTTGGGTAGGATAGACATCTTTAGGATGTTTAGTCTTCCTATCCATGAAAAGGGAATATTCTTCCATTTATTTGTCTTCTTTGATTTCCTTTAACAGTGTTGTGCAGTTCTCTGAATATAAGTCCTTTACATCTTTAGTTAAATTTATTCCTAGGTATTTGACACTTTTAGTTATTATTGTAAATGGTAATTTTTTCTTGATTTCCTCCTCAGATTGCTCATTATTGGTGTACAGAAATGCTACTGATTTTTGAGCATTGATCTTATGACCTGTGACTTTACTGAATTCCTTTACAAGTTCTAGAAGCCTTATTGTCTATTTCTCAGTGCTTTCTATGTATGTGATCATGTCATCTGCAAATAGCAAAATGTTTACTTCTTCCTTTGCATTTTGGATGTCTTTTATATCTATTTCTTGCCTCAGTGCTCAAGCAAGTACTTCTAAGACTATGTTAAAAAGGAGCAGTGAGGGTGGGCATCCTTGTCTTGTTCCCATTCTTAGAGGGAAAGATTTTAGGATTTCACAGTTGAAGATGATGTTGGCTCTGGGTTTTTTCATATATGCCCTTTATCATATTCAGAAAATTTCCTTCTAATCCTATCTTTTGAAGTGTATTTTATCAGGAAATTGTGCAGTATTTTGTCAAATGCTTTTTCTGCATCTATAAAGTTGATCATGTTATCTTTTTGTTTCAATCAGTTTATGTGGTGTATTATATTGATTGTTTTTCTTATGTTGAACCATACTTGCATACCTGGGATGAAACCATCTAGGTCATGATGTATAATTCATTTGATATGTTGTTGAATGTGATTAGCAAGTATTTTGTTGAGGAATTTAACATCTAGTTTCATTAGAGAGATTGGTCTGTAATTTTCCTTTTTTGTGGCATCTTTGTTTGGCTTTGCTATTAGGGTAATGTCGGCATCATAGAATGAGTTAGGCAATGTTCCTTCTACTTCTATTTTTTGGAAGAACTTAAGCAGGCTTGGTGTTAGCTCTTTCCAGAATGTTTTGTAGAATTCACCTGTGAAGCCTTCTGGTCCTGGAGTCTTCTTAGTTAGGAGGTTTTTGATAACCGAGTCTATCTCTTTACTTGTAATTTGACTGTTGAGTTCATCAATTTTTTCTTTTGTTTGTGTAGGCTGCTTTTGAGTTTCTAGGAATTTGTCCACTTCCTCTAAATTATCATTCTTGTTGGCATATAATTTTTCAAATTATCCTTTTATGATACTCTTTATTTCTGTGATGCCAGTGGTGATATCCCCTTCCTCATATCTTATTTTAGTATTTTCATCTGCTCTCTCTTTTTCTTTGTTAGTCTGGTTAAGAGTTTGTCAATTTTATTGATCGTCTTGA
Organism: Tolypeutes matacus; assembly: GCA_026826555.1. Classification (NCBI taxonomy): domain Eukaryota; kingdom Metazoa; phylum Chordata; class Mammalia; order Cingulata; family Chlamyphoridae; genus Tolypeutes; species Tolypeutes matacus. The sequence goes on along the minus strand of JAKSZT010053975.1, from coordinate 734,219 downwards.
AGAACCCGTTTTTGGTTTTGTTTATTTTTCCGAGTGCTTTCTTATTTTCTATTTCATTTAGTTCTACTCTAATCTTTTTTATTTCCTTCTTTCTACTTCCTTTGTGGTTAGTTTGCTGTTGTTTTTCCAATTCCTCCAGGTGTATAGTTAGGTCTTCAATTTTAGCTCTTTCTTCTTTTTTGATATATGCATTTATGGCTATGAATTTCCCTCTCATTACAACTTTGGCTGCATCCCATAGGTTTTTATATGTTGTGCTGTCATTTTCATTCATTTCAAGGGAGTTACTGATTTCTTTTTTGAATCCCTCCTTGATCCACTGTTTGTCTAAGAGTGTGTTGTTTAGCTTCCATATCTTTGTGCTTAATCTGGTTCTCTGACCCTTAGTGATTTCCAATTTCATCCCATTGTGGTCAAAAATATTACTTTGCATAATCTCAATCTTTCTGAATTCATTGAGAGTTGTTCTGTGACCTAGCATGTGGTCTATCTTGGATTATGATCCAAATGCACTCGAGAAAAATATATATCCCACTGTATTTGAGCGTAGTGTTCTATATATATCTATTAGGTCCAGATCATCTAATGTATTATTCAGAGCCTTTGTTTCTTTATTGATTCTCTGTCAAGATTTTCTGTCTAATGGTGATAATGGTGTATTAAAACCCCCACTATAATTGTAGAGGCATTTATGTCTCCACTTAGTCTTTCCAGTGTTAGCTTCATGTACTTTGAGGTGGCCTGATTAGGTGCATAAATGTTTAGGATTGTTCATTCTTCTTGAAAGATTACCCCTTTTACTAATATATAGTGTCAATCTTTGTCTCTTACAGTAGTTTTGCATTAAATTTTATTTTGCCCGATATTAGTATAGCTACTCCTGCCCTTTTTGGTTGTAGTTTGCTTGTAAAATTGTTTTCCAGTCATTCACTTTCAGCCTCTTTGAATTCCTGAGTCTAAGGTGGGTTTCTTATAGGCAACACACAGATGGGTCATATTTCCTTATCTATTCTGCCAATCTGTGTCTCTTGACTGGTGAGTTTAAAACATTGACATTCAGTGTTATTACTCTCAATGAATTTGTTACATCAGCTATATTTTCCTTGGGTTTATGTATGTCATATGTTGTTTTTATTTCTATTTTTGTATTTTTGGTTGTTTTTATACCCTCCTCCAACTCTCTCTCTCCTGTTTTTTCCTTTCAGCCTGTAGAACTTCCTTTAGTATTTCTTGAAGTGCAGGTTTCTTATTGGCATACTCTCTTAATTTCTGTTTATCTGTGAATATTTTGAACTCTCCATCATTTTTTAATGCTAGCTCTGCTGAGTAGAGAATTCATGGCTGGAAGTTTTTTCTTTGAGTACCTTGACTATGTAATACCACTGTCTTCTTGCCTCCATGGTTTCAGATGAGAAATCAGCACTTAATCGTATTAAGCTTTCCTTGTATGTGATGGTTCTCTTTTCTCTTGCTGCCTTGAGTATTTTCTCTTTGTCTTGAGCACTGGACATTTTGACACGTATATGTCTTGGAGTAGGCCTGTTAGGATTTATACTATTTTATGGCACTGTGTTCCCTGGACATGTACGTCCATCTCCTTCTATAGGGTTGGGAAGTTTTCAGCCATTATTTCCTTCAACACTCCTTCTGTTCCTTTTCCCTTCTCTTCTCCATCTGGGATGCCTATAATGTGTATGTTTGTGCATTTTCTGTTGTCGGTTAAATCCCTAAGTCCCTACTGGATTTTTTTCTAACTTTTTATCTATCTGTTCTACTATCTCTTTGATTTCAGATGTACTATCTTACACATCACCAATTCTTTCTGCCTGTACAAATCTGCTATTGCATGATTCCAGTGTCTTTTTGATTTATTGGATTGTGCCATTCATCACCATCATATCCATTATCTTTTTATGTATATTTACAATTTCTTCAGTATGTTCTCCCAGTGTCTTCTTAATATCCTTAATCTGTTCCTTCACTTCATTAAATTGGTCATGATATTTGTTTGGACAAGTTTGATTAGTTGTTCAATGTTCTGCATCTCTTCCTGGTTTTCAGTTTGTTCATTGGACTGGTCCATGTCTTACAGTTACTTATTATGGTTTATTATTTTTTTGTTACCCTCTGGTCATCATTTATCTTGATGGGTTAATTCTGTTGATTAGCTTCTTTCTCTGTTCTAGAGTTCTGTTTAGCTTCTGGGTTTTTGTGTGTGTTAAGTATTCTCTTTGACACTCTTGTCTTCTTGTTCTATTTCCTTGCTGTCTTCTATTTTTCTTTGAAGGAAAAATATTAGGGACAGAGAAATCAAAAGAGGTAAGAAAAGATAAAAGATAATAGAAATAATAATAAAAGTTATAAGATGGGCCGTATAAGACTTAGTAACATGAATATTTAATTCATGTAAGCAGTGTAGAGTAATAGGAATAAAAAAGTGGAGTACCTACAATGAAATTGGAAACCGAATAGAGAAAAAATTAGAATGATTTAAAAGGCCAGAATGATGAGGAGAGAGAGAAAGAGAAAAGAAAGGGGGAAAAAAAGTTAATTAAAAAAAAAAAAGAAAAAAGAATAGACAAGATAGAAATCAAAACCAGTAAAGGTGAGGACTAATAAAAAAAGGTGGAATGTAAGCACCACAACAGAAAGCAGAATATAGAAAGGTGAAGGAAGGAAAAGAGATAGTGTTGGTAGACAAAATCAGTATACACGGAATATTGGAAATCAAGGAAGGAGAAGCACAGCAAAGAAGAAACAAGCTAACAGCACCTAATTTTAAAAAGGGGGGGGAGAAAAGAGGTAAGAAAAACAAGAAACAAAACATCAACAACAACAAAAACAAAAAACAAAACCCCAAACAAACACACAAGTAAGCACTCAAACAAAGCTAAGAAAGAACTGTGTTCCTTCTTGGGCCCTTGTTGAGCCTCTCAGGCTGCCTGTGTCCACCAATCAATTATCCTGCAGGCTTCTTTCTCTCTGCAAGTTTTTTTTTTTTTTTTAATTTTTACCGGGAGGTCCTGGAGATTGAACACAGGTGCCTCCATATGGGAGTTGGATGCCCAACCATTTGAGCCACATCTGCCCTCTCTCTGCAGGTTTTGAGGCTGGTTTTTGTGAGTAAACTTAGTTAATTTTTTTTTAAGTAACGCTTTTTTTTTGAAAAATAAGGGACCCAAACGAAGCAAGTACAAAAATAATGTCTATGTTTTTCCTGTCCTACGGTATCACCTGGGTGTTAACTATCCATGTGGGTCACCACTCTTAGAGGAGTCATGAATTTAACCAGGGACCTCATACATTCAAGGCAGAGATTCCTCCACTGAGCTACCCCTCCAACTGGGTCAGCCAGCTCTTCAGAAAGCTATTCAGTCACTTTCCCCCTGGCAGATTTTATGCTCCTAGCACAGCAGGATTCAGCAGGCTGTATGAACAGATTGCCCCTCCCCTCTCCTGGTCAGATTGAGTTCCCTTTTGAAATTCAAATGGGGCCCTGATACTGAGTACTCCACATTGAAGTGATTTTTCAAGCCTCTTATAGACCACCCCCTCCTCCCAGCAGACCCTAAATAGGCTCTTGAAAACTTATTAAGCACTTCCCACTGCCTGACTCCCTTAAGGGAGTTGAAATTCTGATAGTTTTCAGTGTGGAACTATTAAATTGGCTGACTCTGTTCTCTCTCAGGCCAAGCCTCTGTATCCCAGGGTGGCTAGGTAAATCAGGCTTCCTCAGCAGATTCACCTCTCCCTTCAGCCTGGTGCCACTTCAAGCCAGCTGGTGTGCTCTCCAAAGCTGTAAGGGGGTCCAGGCAACCAAACCCACAGAAAAGAAACCCCTCTCTGCCTCTTGTCAGAATCCTCCTATTCTCAGAGAATACTCCCTCTTGCTGGGTGGCCTGTGATTTCCAAGGGGTTAAAAACTCATGGTTCTATCTTGAGCAATCTATCTCCCTGTCCAGCTCCCTCCAGATTGATATACCAAAGGCTCTAACTCCATGGGCTCCCAGAACAGCTCACTTGGGCAGGATCCTGTCCCCAATCAGCCATCTTTTGTGAGAGAGATGGTGAGTGCCCACTTAAACTGATGCTATCTTGACTCTGACCAAAGTAAAAGGGTCTTGACTATTCTCTTGATTGTTTAAATACTGAATTTCTCCAACTCCCAGTTCCTCTGGCATTCCAGGCCCTCTTCCTCTGCCCATATAACTCATCATCTATTTTTTTTGTATTCCTTTCAGTATTCTAACTTTGTTCTGGGAAGCACTTTGGTGATGTTATCTTGGTTTTAATCTTTTTTAGGTGGGTCCAGAGCAACCTTTAATACAAGGCTAATTCCTCCCCACCTCAGAGACAATGCCCTCTGAGCACTCTGCCCAATGTTCCCTGAATTGGGAGTTCTTCCATTCTGCCTGGGGGAAATGAACTTCTCCTGGTTTCAGGTGTGCTCTGAGGATTGTACTGCCTATTGTTGTCTCATGTTGCCTTCTGAGGCCTTTGGTAGGACACTTGTACACTTGTGCTGGATTTAGCCAAATGCATGAGGGGATCTCTCTGCAGAGCTCCCAAGTCCTCTCTCTCTCTCTGCAGCTTTTTCCTCTCCATGCATCTCTCTCCCTTTGCCACTCTGCCTTCAAGTGGAGCTTCCCTTCTTCCCAGTCTCCCAGGCCCCTGCCTGACCTCAGGAACACTGCCAGGCCCACCTGGGCTGCACTGAGCCTGCAAAAGTTTTCCAGGCCACACACTCAGTGCAAGCACCTCATTTGTGTCATTCTCTCAGGAATCCCTGATCTGAACCTGATTTAGTTACTGGCTTCTTGTCCAGTAACTAAAAACAGTGGTTTAATATATTCTATTTCTCATAACTGTGTTGTGGTACACATATCTCTGTTTTACAGGAGGGAAATTGGAATTAAAGTGGATGGCATGAGAGCAAGAGAGATTGGTGAATGGATTCAGGATATCTGATCACTGTTTTACATATCTGTTATGGACTTGCTGTGAGACTTTGTGTACGAGCCTCCATTTACCCGTCTGGATATAAATTGAATGCTAGCATCACTTTGCAATTCCTATGTGTCTATTCTCTCAGCAATCCTAGGAGGTGGACACTTATATTAGCTTCCATGTTGCAGATGTGAAATCAGAGGCAGAGAGCAGCTAAGTAATTTGTCCAAGAAAAAGCCAGGCTTGGATTTGGAGCTGGGCTACTGGTACCAATACTGTGTCTACCTAACTACTCTCTACTCTCCCACAGAATATGCTAACCCAGGATGTGGTAACCTCTAAGGACCTCCATGCTCTGAGCTCCTCTGGTTCCATGCTTTCCTACAGCTACCTGTGAGTTTGTGGCTGAGAGAGGCCTGCAAAAAAGCTAGTGACCTTTTTTTTTTCAAGATGAAAGACTTTTTAATAGACAAAATTAATGGTTTCATTAATATGTGGTTACACATATTATGCTCATTTGAACCTATGAAGATGCTAGAATAAAAATTGACAATTAATAGACAGTTAATAGCAGAACCAAGATTCAACTCAAGATTTCTTAGCTCCACAATCTAAGGTATTTCCACTCGACGATATTGCTATCCGATTATGACTTCCCAATATTTTGGAATTTTATCCTCAAGAAAAAACACAGAATAACATCTTCACCTATAGAAACTCTTTTTTAAAACTATCAAGCTAAATTTGACAATGAAATTAAAATAAACAACCAAAAACTACCATTATCTCAAAATAAATTAACTAAATAGTAAAATAGTCTTAAATATATTTACATTCCTCTGTCAGAAAAATACTTATTTTTGCATATACCAAATGGACAGTGGAAAGTTATTAATCTCTCCATTTAAAAAAATTACTAATAAAAAAATGTAGTCCTTTATTCTTAGTGTCCCTATTTCTGATTATTATCTTTATTAAAGCAAATAACAAATTTACATCTATTGAACTAAATATGTGGGGAGCCCTTCTTATTTTCCCCGATTTTCTGTGGAAGGCATACAGTTCAATTATTAATTCAACTCTAATAGAACAACCAATCTCTAATTAAATATTAAAGTATAAACTCTAGTTTGAGATTCAAGTTTAAAGTTTCTGAAATATTGTATTAATGATGAAAATCTATTCTTTTTACCTGTGGAACTGAACTGCTCACTTAATTAAGAAATTCTAGGAATATGATGCATTTGGATTATTTTTTTTTTCTGTCACTTGGTGAGTACTTTTATTTAACCATGCTTTACATAATTGAAGCAAGAACCCCAGAATGCCTTTGCAGTCCCTTGGACCCACTTGTGTGAGATATCTAAGCTAAACTCCTTTCATCACCTGACCCCATTAAGGCCTTATTTTTTTTTTAATTAATTAATTTTTTATTGTGGGTAAAAGTCCAATTTTTCACAATACATACCAATATTTGTAAAATGATATATAAATATATATGCATATATGTGCATTTGCTTACAAATATATATATATATTTTTGTTGTTGTTGTTTGTTTGTTTGTTTGTTTTTTTAAGAGGGGCTTAGATTACTTAAATATTACATGGAACCTACCGGGATTCCCATGTTCCCCAATTCCCACACCTCCCACCACATCCCACACAAACATCTCCCACAAGTGTGGATCATCACCCTCAATGGACTTACACATCCTGGGGCCTTGCCATCAACCATAGACCACAGTTCACATCATAGACCACACTCTCTTCCACACAGTTCTGAATGGTTTGTGCTGATTTAAAATGGCCTACATCCGTTGTCACAACGGCACTCAGGACAACCTCCAAGTCCTGATAAATCCCCTGTATTTCAATTGCACATCCCCTCCCTGTCCTGAAAGTGCCCAGTGGCAATCGGCTCCACCTCATTGTTATAATTTATTCCATTGCTAGAATCACCATATATGTACAACAGAATACCATTAAGTCCACTCTAGTCCATAGTTCTTCCCCTAATCCTGAGGGGACTGTGATGGTGATGTTCACTCCATCTCCAAGTGAGAGAGGGCTTATATCCCATGGATATGGTGGGTGGGATGATCCTGCCTGCAGATGCAGGCCCTCCCCATTCCCTGGGATGGCCACTGCCCATCGTTGTCTCCCCACCAGGTGACTTGGATGAGTCCATTGAGCTGTAAGGTAGGAGTTGCAGCTCCACCGAGATTCCACACACACCTGGCACATAGGTAGGCCAGAGGCTCCAGTCTCTGGAGGTATACCTAGGGTCAATGATTCCCCTAGGGTCCACGTGGATCCTCTCTGTCTGCTTGTGTTTGTCAATCAATTTCCTCACAGGGTTCTATATGCAGGTCCTGAAACAGCTTTTAGCTATTAAACTAAATTAAAAAGAATTTATTTTTCCTTTATTGAAGTGACCTCACTTTTGTGTGTGTGTGTGTGTGAAATACAGGACCCAAAATAATTCCTCCTCTAGACCAACCCACTTACCGAGGGGACCCCATGGAAATTAATCAAGCACATCCCACTTCCTGGACTCCCCAGGGTAGCTGTAGCTCTGATGTTAGTCAGTGCAGAGTGCCAAAGATGGCCAACTCTGCCCCTTCTGGAGCCGAGCAGCAGCATCACCAGGTTGCTATGTAAATCAGTTTGACTGTTCAGATTTGCCTCTCCTCTCAGACCGATGCTGCTTCAGGTCAGCTTTTCTGCTCCCCAAAGCTATGGGACGGTTCAGGCAGCCAGATCGATGGAAAAAAAAAAAATTCCCTTCCCTGTCCTGCAACAGAACCCTCCCTCTTTTGGAGTGTGTCCCCTCTTCCCGGCTCCGCAGCAGCCCGGGGCTTATCCCTGGGCAGCTAGGTGAATCAACTCCCTCTCTGAACAGATTCACCTCTCCCCTCTGCCGTGTGCAGATTCGTTCCGGCTGTTCTGTTCACCCAAGGTCCAAGGGGCTCCGGGCAGCCAAATCCCCAGAAAATAAAACTCTCTTGCCCTTTTACCAGAGCCCCCCCTCAGAGAGTGCCCCCTCCAGCTAGGCCCTGACTCCTGGTTGCCGAGTCCTGCTCGCAGCTCCAACTGGCCATTTTATTTTTTTTCTCCCTAACCGCGGGGCTCAGCCATCCATGCCAACCACCACTGGCAGGCTTAAAACTCAGGAATCTCTACCGTTCCATCCACGCCATTGATCCGCGCAGATAGATGTCCCAAGCTTCTCATTCCATACACGCACAGCACACACCCCTGGGCAGGACCCCGTCCACAATCCGCCTTGCTCTGGGAGCTTGCAGTGTGTGCCTTCCTACACTAATACCATCTTGACCCCCTCCCATTTGGATTCTTCAAGCTAGTGACCTTTTAAGACACTTCTAAAACCCCAGTCCAGTTTGGAGGCTCAAACTGTATAACCACTCACGCTGCTGTCACCCAGAGGACAAAGAAAACATCTGTCAAATCTTCAAGTGATGGATTGCAATCTGGAGCCTACAGAACTGTCCATGTGGCTTGGGAAAGTCACCTCCTTTTTGAGCCTCAATTTTTTCATCTGCAGTTCACTGCTGCCACTGACAGTGGGAAAACATCTACCTCTGCAGTTACCACAAAACCAGCTTTAACCTCCCCCAAATTTCTTACCACACAGCAAGCCCGTGTTTCCATGGATCTCATGAAACAAGGACCTACACCACCAATATTGGTCCTTCCCTATGCAAAAAATCATCCATAAATATATATACACTATATATATACACGCTATATATATATACTATATATATATAAAGTTTTAATGAGCATAATCAAGGCAGTGCCAGTATTGCAATTACACAAGAGACTCAGAAATTATTTACCATCACTGAGGGGAACACTTTCATACATGGGTGTTTTCTTGCTTCATCTCAAAAAATAAATCTTACATAGGTGCATTTCTTGTTTGTCTTGTACTGTGAACAATGGTGTCAATTTTGGGGGTTTTCCTTGAAGACTGAAAGAGTTTTTGTCTAATCACAGTTTTTCTAAAGCAAGATGTAGTCAGGGATTGGTACATAAATGCATATAGGAGATGCAGGTAGAAGGCAGTCTTCTGGGAGGCTTGGAAAGTTGCCTCTCCCTTCTGAGAAGATATAAGAGAGAAAATTTCCATCTGTGACCTATATTTAGACAGCCCCCTTGCAGGTGATGAGTGAAACACAGGCAGGCAGCATGGGATAAGGACAAGAGTCAGCCTCATAGGAAAAACCAATGCACTTCAAATGCAAAAGTGAAAAGACCTAGAGGAAATCATGGAGACTGAATTGATCAACTCTAGACCAGCTCTATGGCTATCAGATTCCTTTTTAAGGGAATTCTGGGTTGAATCTTTTGTAGCCCCCCAAAATTCTATTCTTTTAATGAACCCATTCCTGTGCCAATAAACTAATCATAGATGGGCCTTTGATTAGATTGCAGGACCCAGGATGTGACTTAATCCTCTTACTGGATTCTTTTTTAAAAAGAAGGCTAAAAGGCCACAGATACAGACAAAAGTGGCAGAAACAAAGAAACCCTGAGAGGATAAGTGAGAGTCATTGAGTCTGGAGTCAGGAATCAGCTGAGCTCAAAGGCATTGGAAAGAGGCCCCTGAGAGGCTGAGAGAGTAGCCTGGAGGAGAGGGGAGGGATGAGACATATGCCTAACAACCCACAGCTGAGCTTGAGGACAAGTAAGCCTGGAGGAGAAGGCAGATACCCAGACAGCAGAACCACTATTATTTCTTGCCACATGGTAGGAGACCAGGATTTCGCACAGCCCACCTTCAGTGAGACAGCATCTCTGAAGATGCCTTGATTGGACATTTTGTCAGTGCAGATTTAGAATCTTTTAACCTAACAAATTCCCTTTATAATAGCCAACCAATTTCTGTTATATTACTCCAAGCAGCTTTTAACAAACTTAAACAAGGAAAATCCCAAATCTTCCTGTTTGGTGGAACAATTTTCACAGGGTTTTCTGTTGCTTGAAGCTACAAGTCTCCTGAACCAAAATCTGATTCTACTTTCCTGTCAAGATTTTTCATTTATCTTCATTCATGGTTGTGTCCCACTTTGTGTGACCATGTTTGAGCATGAAAGCTCATGGTTTGTAAAAACAAAAGGAAACTATCATGGCAACAGGCTTCTTGATATTTTTCAAGTGTTGTGTGATAATTGTCACAGGGAGTCCAATAAGAGAAACTAGGAAGTGGAAGATTAGAATAATGAACTAAATTCTTAATCTGTTAAATTGAGCAGAGGCCCACACACTCTGGTCCTGAGGCTTGATCTGCTCTGTTTTATGTTTTTGTAAATAATGGTCTTTTGTGGGGAACAACTGTCCCTTGGTCATTTATTTATGGTCTGTGCTTACTTCATGTCAAAATGGCAGAAGTCAATAGTTGTGAAAGAGGCTGCATGACCCATGAAGCTTAAACTGTTTAGCAACTTGGGTGGGCTTTACAGAAAATCTTTGCAGATCCCTGGAAGATGGTATATGTATTGATATGTACACAGACACAAAGAATTCCATAAATTCATATGGAGAAAGCACCAGGTAGTACACAATAAAGTATGAAGTAAACTTTTGAAATATATGCACACTTTGACCCTGTATTAAGCCTCATGGGTATCCCTGGTCCCTAAATTCATAAATAAAGGGTTGTAATGACAAGAAGGAATGCATAACATCCCAAAGGTGCCTAATCAAATCATGCCACAGCCCATGATGCAGTAATACAATGGTCTCAGAGTATTCAGTTAATTTGGAGATTGACAGGAAAAGGAAAAATGTTGCAAGGGGTGTAGTTAAATTGGAGCCTGATACCTAGGAAGACACAAGTGAACTCTGGGGATTTGTAGGTCTTTGGTTGAAACTACAATGGTGGGAATGTACTTTTGACAAATATGGCAGGGCAGGGTCAGTCTTTCAGGGCATTGGAGGTGGACTTTACCACCTTCACTTCTTGTTTTCACTAAAAATTATGGGAAAATGTTATTTTACACCATCAATATTAGGTGTGAAATATCAGGTGATTTGAAAGGATTTTAAAAACTCAAACTTTATTTCAAATTCAAAAAATAAAGTAACAGACAAAAGGCAGCTTAAATCATAGAAACATCACTCCAGAAAGTTCAGTCCAGGCACTTTTATCTCATCAAAAGAAACTCATTTATTCCTCCTGTGCTCAGAAAAATACACAGATGAGCATAGATTGGTGAAATGACATGATCAACATCTCCTTGTTAATGGAGACAATGAAGACGACAAAAATGCTTATCATATTCATATGCCATAAAACTAAACCCCGTATTCTTTTTTTTTACTGTTAGCCTTGTTATAGTACTTATTTACTTTTGCAGCAAAATATTACAATATATTAATTACGGTCTATAAGTGACATTACATTTATATTTTCCCATGTATCACCATATTCTTAACACCTTGTAGTTCTACCATACCTGCATATTTATTATTATTTTTTTAATTAATTAATTAATTAATTAATTTATTTATTTATTTATTTTTTTGCTTACAAAAATGTTATTTATATCTATATATATATACATATATTTTAAGAGGTGCTTAGATTACCTAAAATATTACACGGAACCCACTGGGATTCCCATGTTGCCCACCTCCCACACCTCCCACCACATCCCACACAAACATCTCCCAAGGTGTGGCCCACCAACCTCAATGAACTTACACATCCTGGAGACTTGCCACCAACCATAGACCACAGTTCACACTGTAGACCACACTCTCTCCCACTCAGTTCTGAGTGGTGTGTGCTGATTTAAAATGGCCTACATCCATTGCCACAACAGTACTCAGGACAACCTCCAACTCCCAAAGAAGCCCCTGTATTTCAACTGCTCATCCCCTCCCTACCCAAAAACTGTCAAGTGGCTACTGGCTCCACCTCATTGTTATAATTTCTTGCATTGCAAGAATCACCATATGTGAGCAAGAGAATACCATCAAGTCCACTCTAGTCCATAGATCTTCCCCCAATCCAGAGGCGACAGGGATGGTGATGTCCACTCCAACTCCAAGTGAGAGAGGGCTTATATCCCATGGATATGGTGGGTGGGATGATCCTGCCTGCAGATGCAGGCCCTCTCCATTCCCTGGGATGGCCATTTCCCATCGTTGTCTCCTCACCAGGTGACTTGGATGAGTCCATTGAGCTGTAGGGTAGGAGTTGCAGCTCCACCTAGATTTCATGCACACCTGGCACATAGGTAGGCAGGAGGCTCCAGTCTCTGGAAGTATACCTAAGAAACTCCAGCATCACATGTAGGTTTGAATAGAAGGGACTGGTGAACCATGTACAGGGAGGACTTATTTGAGTCTAATTCTGTCACTCTCAGGAGCACAGATTCCAAAATAGAACCCACTGATAAGGCATCAGTCTCTGGGGCTATCCCCCCTTATATAGGACCAGGGTGTCTCCGGAGTTCTCAGGAACCCCACTGAGTGGGGTGATAGGCACTTAGATGTTCTATGAGCTCCTACTGAGGTGTGCATAAGAGTTACCTCTGGGATGACCTCCCGACTCTCTTTGAAGTCTCTTAGCCACTTGAACTCATTTGTCTTTACCATTTCCCCCTTTTATTCAAGGTCTTTTTCCAGTTGTGTTGCCAGTTGGCATTTGGGAAAAGTTTTCAATTAGCAATAATCGTGCCTCGGATAAACCTCATTGGCTACGATACTGCCACTGCACAAAGCTGCCAGTTGGCACTTGGTATTAATCCCTCGTTGCCAGGGAGGCTCATCCCCGGGAGTCAAGTCCCACGTTGGGGGGAAAGTAATGCAATCATATGCTGAGTTTGGCTTAGAGAGAGGCCACATTTGAGCAACAAGGAGGCTCTCAGGTGGCAACCCTTAGGCACCCCACAACTGCAGGCTAAGTCTCATTTACAAGAGCAAAGACTCACAAAGGTAGTCATCAATAAAAAAAAAAAAAAACAAAAAAAAAAACAAAACATCAGTGGGTCATCCTATTTTGACAGGGACTGTCCCTACACTCACAGGACTATTGCTGCTCCCTTGGAGATTGTGGCAGAGCTCTCCAGGCTAGGAATTCAGATTCCCTCATTTATTGTGTGATTATCCACCCATCGTGACCATGCCCCATCCCCCGATCCTTTGAATGATTTTGTATATCTTTCATGTATATTCAGTTGAACCAATCCCCACGAAACCCCCCCCAGACACCCTCCCCCCAATAATCCCCCGCAGTACCCATTGTAACCCTTCTCTGATCCAAATCCTCCATGAACATTTAGTGCATAAAATAATCAAATACACTTATTAGGAAAAAGAAACAAGTGTGATAAGCTTACATGCAAGAGATAAACATAAGGAAACTCAGAGGGAAAAAAAAAAGAGAGAGAGAAGGAAAAAAAAGCAAATAATCAAACAAAGAACAAAACAAAATAAAATATAATTAGTGGATTGGGACATTCAAAAAATGGGCAAAAAAGCAAAGGAAATGCCTTTAAAATATATATATATGTATATATATATTCATTTTTATTTCCTTTCTCTCTTCTTTTTTCCTTTTTTTCCTTCCCTTTATCACTGTGTTATCGGATGTCTGGTGTGCCATGACACCTTCCTCCTCTCAATCCCCATTGTCTCACAATTTTTCATTTAATTTTCAAAGAAGATTTAGGTCACAGCAAAGGCACACAGGGAGTGCCGGAGACTCCCAGATACCAAACCACCCCCCCTTCCCCACCCCATATTAACCCCTCCTCCTTTTTTTTTTGGTTGTTAGCATTGTTATAACTGTTATGCAGATAGCAAAATATAGCAACTAAACATTGTCAGTGATTTACAGTATAGTTTACAATTTAGATGATACAGTTGAATAATTTTGATGATATTTACCATGTCCTGTGTCCATTACTGAAAGGTAATGAAAA
>JAKSZT010053975.1:669669-705315 GCA_026826555.1 Tolypeutes matacus | reverse complement strand
ATGGTTGCCGAATATTTTTTCCCATTGGGTAGGTTGCCTTTTTATTTTCTTAATAACATCCTTAGAGGTGCAGAAGTTTTTAATTTTGAGGAGATCCCATTTATCAATTTTTTCTCTTGCTGCTTGTGCTTTGGCTGTGAAGTTCATGAAACAATTTCCTATTTCAAGGTCCTGTAGATGCTTCCCTACATTATCTTCCAAGGTTTTTATGGTTTTGGCTCTTATATTTAGATCTTTGATCCATCTAGAGTTGATTTTTGTATAAGGTGTGAGATGGTATTATTCTCTCATTATTTTGGATATGGATATCCAGTTCTCCAAGCACCACTTGTTAAAGAGGCCACTCTCTCCCAACTGAATGGGTTTCGTGGCCTTGTCAAATATCAGATGACTGTATATGCGAAGATCTATATCAGAACTCTCAATCCAATTCCATTGGTCAGTAGGTCTATCCTTGTGCCAATACCACGCAGTTTTGATCACTGTAGCTTTGTAGTATGTTTTAAAGTCAGGTAATGTGATACCTCCAACTTCATTTTTCTTTTTCAATATATCTTTGGCAATTCGGGGCCTCTTGCCTCTCCAAATATATGTTGTGGTTAGTTTTTCCAGTTCCTTAAAAAATATAGTGTTGACTTTTATTTGGATTGCATTAAATATGTAGATTAGTTTGGGTAGGATAGACATCTTGTTGATGTTTAGTCTTCCCATCCATGAACAAGGAATATTTTTCCGTTTATTTAGGTCTTCTTTGATTTCCTTGAACAGTGTTGTGTAGTTTTCTGTATATAAGTCCTTTACATCTTTAGTTAAATTTATTCCTAGGCCTTTGATTCTTTGTTTACTATTATAAATGTGTATTTTTTTCCCCTGATTTCCTCCTCAGTTTCCTGTTATTGGTGTACAGAAATGCTACTGATTTTTGAGCATTGATCTTATAGCCTGCATCATTACTGAACTCCTTTATTAGTTCTAGAAGCCTTGTTGTCGATTTCTCAGGGCTTTCTATGTATAGGGTCATGTCATCTGCAAATAATGAAATTTTTACTTCTTCTTTTCCAATCTAGATGCCTTTTATGTCCTTCTCTTGCCTCAGTGCTCGTGCAAGTACTTCTAAGACAATGTTAAATAAGAGTGGTGATAGTGGGCATCCTTGTCTTTTTCCCGATCTCAGAGGGAAGGCTTTTAGGATTTCACCATTGAAAATGATGTTAGCTTTGGGTTTTTCATATATACCCTTTATCATTTTCAGAAAGTTTCCATCTATTCCTATCTTTTGTAGTGTTTTTATGAGGAAAGCGTGCTGTATTTTGTCGAATGCTTTTTCTGCATCTATAGAGATGATCATGCGATTTTTTTCTTTCAGTTTGTTTATGTGGTGTATTACATTGATTGATTTTCTTATATTGAACCATCCTTGCATACCTGGGATGAAACCCACTTGGTCATGGTGTATAATCCTTTTGATATGTTGTTGAATGTGATTAGCAAGTATTTTGTTAAGGATTTTAGCATCTAGGTTCATTAGAGAAATTGGTCTGTAATTTTCCTTTCTTGTGGTATCTTTATTTGGTTTTGGTATTAGGATAATGTTGGTATCATAGAATGAGTTAGGTAATATTCCTTCTACTTCTATTTTTTGGAAGAGCTAAGTAGAATTGGTGTTAGCTCTTTCTGGAATGTTTGGTAGAATTCAGCTGTGAAGCCATCTGGTCCTGGACTCTTCTTAGTTGGAAGGTTTTTAATGACTGAGTCTATCTCTTTACTTGTAATTGGGCTCTTGAGTTCATCTATTTCTTCTTTCATCAATGTCGGCTGTTTGTGGGTTTCTAGAAACTTGTCCATTTCTTCTAAATTGTCATTCTTGTTGGCATATAATTTTTGAAAGTATCCTCTTATGATACTCTTTATTTCTGTGGGGTCAGTAGTGATATCACCTTGCTCATTCTTTATTTTATGTATTTGCATCTGTTCTCTCTTTTTCGTTGTTAGTCTGGCTAAGGGATTGTCAATTTTGTTGATATTCTCGAAGAACCAGGTTTTGGTTTTTTTTATTGTTTCCAGTGCTTTCTTATTCTCTATTTCATTTAGTTCTGCTCTAATCTTGGTTATTTCTTGTTTTCTACTTCCTTTAGGTTTAGTTTGTTGTTGTTTTTCCAATTTCTCCAAGTGTGCAGTTAGGTCTTCAATTTTAGATCTTTCTTCTTTTTTAATATATGAATTTATGGCTATGAATTTCCCTCTCAGGACTGCTTTCGCTGCATCCCATAGGTTTTGATATGTTGTGTTGTTGTTTTCATTAGTTTCAAGGTAGTTACTGATTTCTTTTGAAATTTCCTCTTTGATCCACTGTTTGTCTAAGAATGTGTTGTTTAACTTCCATATCCTTGTGCTTAACCTGTTTCTCTGGCCCTTATTGATTTCCAACTTCATTCCGTTGTGGTCAGAGAAATTACTTTCTATAATCTCAATCTTTCTGAATTCATTGAGTGTTGTTTTGTGGCCTAGCATGTGGTCTATTTTGGAGTATGTTCCATGTGCACTGGAGAAGAATGTAAATCCCGCTGTATTTGGGTGTAGTGTTCTGTATATGTCTATTAAGTTCAAATCTTCTAATGTATTGTTGAGTGCCTTAGTTTCTTGATTGAATCTCTGCCTAGATGTTCTTTCTAATGAAGTTAGTGGTGTGTTGAAGTCCCCTTCTATAATTGTAGAGGTATTTATTTCTCTTCTTCGTTTTTCCAGAGTTTGCCGCACGTATTATGAGGCATCTCGATTAGGTGCGTAAATGGTGTTGATTGTTCTCTCTTCTTGAGAGATTACACCTTTTACTAATATGTAGTGTCCATCTTTGTCTCTTACAATAGTTTTGCATTTAAAGTCTATTTTGTCTGATACTAGAAAAGCTACTGCTGCCCTTTTTTGGGTATTGTTAGCTTGTAAAATGTTTTTCCAGCAATTCACTTTCAGCCTCCTTGAATCCCTGGGCCGAAGGTGGGTTTCTTGTAGACAGCATATAGATGGATCATATTTTCTTATCCATTCTGCCAATCTGTGTCTTTTGATTGGTGAATTTAATCCATTAACATTCAGTGTTATTACTCGTAATGAATTTCTTACTTCAGTCATTTTTTCTTTGGGTTAATGTATGTCATATTTTGCATTGTTTCTCTTTTTGAGTTTTCAGTTTTTTTAAACTCTCCTCCAACTCTCCTTTGTTTTTTCCTTTCAACTTGTAGATATTCCTTTAGTATTTCTTGAAGTGCTGGTTTCTTCTTGACATATTCTCTTAATTGCTGTTTACCTGTGAATATTTTGAACTCTCCATAATTTTTGAATGCCAATTTTGCTCTATAGAGAATTCGTGGCTGGAAGTTTTTTTCTTTTAGTGTTTTTTACTATGTCATACCACTGTCTTCTTGCCTCCATGGTTTCAGCTGAGAAATCAGCACTTAATCTTATTGTGCTTCCCTTGTATATGATGGTTCTCTTTTCTCTTGCTGCCTTGAGTATTTTCTCTTTGTCTTGAGCATTGGACAATTTGACAAGTATATGTCTTGGAGTTGGCCTGTTGGGATTTATACTATTTGGGGTGTGCTGTGCTTCCTCGATCTGCACATCCATCTCTCTGAATATAGTTGGGAAGTTTTCAGCCATAACTTCCTTCAACACTTCTTCTGTTCCCTTTCCCTTCTCTTTTACTTCTGGCATGCCCATAATGCGTATGTTTGTGCATCTTGCATTATCGGTTAATTCCCTGAGACCATACTGGATTATTTCTACATTTTTCTATCTTTTCTACAATCTCTTTGATTTCAACTGTATTGTCTTCCATTTCACTAATTCTTTCCTCTGCCTGTTCAATTCTGCTGCCATGTGAGTCCAGCATCTTTTTCATTTCTTGACTTGTGTCTTTGTTCGCCATCATATCCATTACCTTTTTAGGTGTGTTAGCTATTTCTTCAGTATGTTCTCCCAGTGTCTTCTTTATATCCTTAATCTCTTTCTTCAGTTCTTTAAGTTGGTCCATGATATTTGTTTGGATAGCTTTGATTAGTTGTTCAATGTACTGCATTGATTCCTGGTTTTTATTTTGTGCACTGGACTGGTCCATGTTTTCCAGTTTCTCAGAGTCATTTGTATTTTTCTGTTGCCCTCTGGTCATCATATTATCTTGATGGGTTTGTTCAGTTGATTAGCTTTTCTCTATGCTCTAGAATTTTATTTAGCTGTTGGTTCTGCGTGTGAGTTAAGTTTTCTCTTTGGCAGTTTTTCTTCTTATTTTATTTCCTTGCTTCTTTCTATGTTCCCTTGAAGGCAAAAGGTTAGGGCCAGAGGAATCAAAAGATGTAGGTAAGGCAGAAGGATAATAGAAATATTGATAAAAGTTTTAAGAGGGGCAAAATGAGACTTAATGAGATGAATATTTAACTTGTGTAGGCAGTGTAGAGTATTAGGAAAAAATATGGAGTTCCTACAATGGACTGGGAAAACAAATGGAGGAATATATATATAGTGATTTAGAAGGCTAGAATTATGAGGAGGTAGAGAAATAGTAGAGAAAGGTCTGAAAGGAAAAATTTAATACTAATAAAAAAAAAAAGAAGAAGAAGAAAACAAAATAGATGGGATAGAAATTGACACTCTTAAGTTGTGGGCCTATGAAAAAATGTTGTCTCTAAGAGCCACACAGAAAACAGAAGGCAGAAAGATACAGGAAGGATAAGCGATAGTTTGTAATACAGATTCAATATATACGGCGAGTGGGAAATTTCTGAATAAGAAGCCCAGCAAAGAAGCGACCAGCTAGCAGCACCTATTAAAAAAAAAAAAAATAGAAGGAAAAAGGAAGGGGGAGGAAAGAGGAAAGAAAAGCAAGAAACCAGAAAGAAACTGAGAGAAACCAAAGATCCACACAGGCAAGCAGTCAAACAGAGCTAAGGGCGGTCAATGATTCCCCTAGGGTCCACGTGGATCCTTCCTGCCTGCTTTTTCAATGAATTTCCCCACAGGGTTCTATATGCAGGTCCTGAAGCAGCTTTTAGCTATTAAACTAAATTAAAAAGAATTTATTTTTCATTTGTTGAGGTGACCTCACTTTTTTTTTTTTTTTTTTAGCCAAATGTAGGACCCAAAATAATTCCTCCTCTAGACCAACCCCCTTATGGAAGGGATCCTAGCTGGGCCCATAGAAATTAATCAAGCACGTCCCACTTTCCGGACTCCCCAGGTTAGCTGATGCTCTGATGTTAGTCAGTGAGGACTGCTAAAGATGGCGGATTCCACCCCTTCTGGCGCCGAGCTCCAGCGCCACCGGGCTGCTCAGTAAATCAGTTTGAGTGCAGATTCGCATCTGTTCTCAGTCTAATGGTGCTTCAGGTCGGCTTATCTTCTCCCCAAAGCTATGAGGCAGTGCAGGCAGCCAGATCAATGTCTAAAAATATAAAATACCCTTCCCTGTCTTCCAACCGAACCCTCCCTTTTTTGGGAAGTGTCCCTTCCTCTTGGCTCTGCAGTGGCCCGGGTCTTATCCCTGGGTGCCTAGGTAAATCAGCTGCGTTTCCCCACCAAAATCCCCCCTCCGGTTCACTGGGTGCTGATAAGCTCGTTTGCTCTGTTCACACAAGGTCCAAGGGGCGCCAGGAAGCCAGATTCCCAGAAAATAAAACTTTTTCGCCCCGCCCGCGGCTCCAAATGGCCGTTTAATTTTTTTTCCGTAACCGCGGGGCTCAGCCGCCTGTGCCAACCTCCACCGGCAGCCTCAAAACTCACGAATCTCCACCGTTCGGTCCACGCCGCCGATCCGTGCAGATAGATGTCCCAAGCTTCTCACTCCATTCGTGCACAGCACAGACCCCCGGGCAGGACCCCGTCCCCAATCCGCCTTGCTCTGGGAGCTTGCAGTGTGTGCCCTCCTACACTAACTCTGCTGTCTTGTTTTTTACTTGTTTTGTACCCCATGCTTTTCTTTCTCTGCTGGTTTATTTTTGCTTTTTCTTTCTTTTATTCTTTTGGTTCCTGATCTATTCCACCTATGCTATTTCTTTTCACTCTTTCATCTTTATATCTTTTGTTTTGTGTTGTAGTTCTTTCATTCCACCTCTTTTATTTGGTCTCCAATTTTTTCTGGCCTGTATTTCTCTCTCTCTCTCCCTTTTTCTCCATATACTTTCTCTTTTTTACTTTTTTCTTTCTCTCTCCTCTGTTTTCTTTTTCCCTCTTCCCACCATTCCAACATTTTAATTCATTCCATATATTTGTTTCTCTATTCTGTTTCTTGTTTCATTGTTTCAGTTCCACTTTTCTCATCTTATTCCTCTGTGCTTCTTACTTATGTTAATTTTTCAATTCCTAGGTCTTGTACATTTGCTTTCCTGCCATTTATTAATACCAATACTATAATTCTACTTGTCTTCCTACCTCTTTCCTTTTATCTGGTCCTAATGTTTTTTCTTTCAAAGGAGCACAGGCAGATCTCTATCACAAAAAACAGCTGAGTGGGGGCAAGATCCTGCCCAAGTGAGCTGTTTTGGGAACCCACAGAATAGGAGGCTTCATGGCACCAACCTGGAGGGACCTGGACAAAGAGATAAATTCCTCAATGTGCTGCTGACTTGATTCTTAGTTACAGTGTTTTCTCTTCCTTTATATTCCCCTTTCTATGTATAGCAATTTTGTATACCTAGGCTATCTATTTTCCTTCCCTCACCATTCTTTCTTCTCTTAAAGTTCTACCTCTCTTTGTTTAGTCCCCAATTTTTCTGGTTTTTATTTCTACCTTGTTTATCCTGTTTTCTTTCTTTATTAACTTTTTCTTTTTGTCTTTTCTTTTCTCTTTCCCTCTCTCCTCATCATACTGGCCTTTTATTTCAGTCTATATATTTTTCTGTACTTGGTTTCCCATTTCACTGTTGGTAACTCACTTTTCTATTCCTATCACTCTACACTGCTTACATAAGTTAAATATTCATTTTCCAAGGTCTTAAATGGTTCTTCTTCTAACAATTCTATTATTATTACTATTATCCTTTTGTTTTCCTTATCTCTTTCACTTTCTCTGGCCCTAATTTTTTCTGCAAGGGAATATAAACAACAGCAACAAAATAGAATAAGATGAACAAAGTGTCAAAGAGAAACCTTAACACATACACAAAAACAGCAATTAAATAAAACCCTAGAATAAAGAGAGAAGATATCAACTGAATAAAAACATCAAGATAAAAGATGAACAGAGGGCAACAAAAAAATTACAAACTGTACTAAAAAACAGGAAGACATGGCCCAGTCCAATGAAAAAACTAAAAACCAGGGACAAGTGCAGAAGTTGAACAACTAATCAAAGTTGTCCAAACAAATATCATGGACAAATTGTTTGTATAAAGCAAAGGAAGAGATTAAGGATATTAAGAAGACACTGGGGGAACATACTGAAGAAAATGTAAACATACATAAAAAGATAACAGATATGATGGTGATGAATAGCACAATCCAAAAAATCAGAAAAACACTGGAAGCACATGACAGTAGATTTAAACAGGCAGAAGAAAAAATTAGTGATGTGGAAGACAGTACATCTGAAATAAGACAGAAGAACAGATAGATAAAAAGATAGAAAAAAATCCAGCAGAGACTTAGAGATTTGAATGACAGCAAGAAACGCACAAACATATGCATTATAGGCATCCCAGAGGAAGAACAGAGAGGAAAGGGGGCAGAAGGAATTTTGGAGGAGAGTGGATGAAAACTTCCCAACCCTACTGTGGCAGATGGATGTACATGTCCAAAAGCACAGCACACCCCAAACAGCAAAAACCCAACAGGCCTACTCCAATACATATACTCATCAAACTGTCCAATGCTCAAGACAAAAAGAAAATACTGAAAGCTACAAGAGAAAAGAGAACCATTACATAAAAGGGAAGCTCAGTAAGATTAAGTGCTGATTTCCCATCTGAAGCCATGGAGGCAAGAAGGTAGTGGTATAACATAGTCAAGGTATTCAAAGAAAAAAACTTCCAGCCAAAAATTCTCTATCAAGCAAAGCTGGCATTTAAAAATGATGGTGAGTTCAAAATGTTCACAAATAAACAAAACTTAAAAGAATATGCCTACAAGAAACCTGCCCTTCAGAAATACTAAAGGAATTTCTGAAGGTTGAAAGGAAGAAACAGGACAGAGAGAGCTGGAGGAGAGTGTAAGAATAACTAAAAAGTCAAAAAAGAGAAATAAAAACAATATATGACATATATAAACCCAAAGAAAATATGGCTAATGTGAGTAATTCCTTGAGAGCAATAAAACTGAACATTAATGGATTGAAATCACCAGACAAGAGACACAGAAAGACAGAATGACTTAGGAAATATGATCCATCTATATGTTGTGTACAGAAACCCAACTTAGACCCAGGATTCAAGAAGGCTGAAAGTTAGTGGCTGGAAAACAATCTTACAAGCAAACAGTTACCAAAAAAAGGGCAGGAGTAGCTATACTGATATAGGACAAAACAGACTTTAAATGCAAAATTCTTGTAAGAGTCAAAGATGGACACTATATTAGTGAAAGGGGTAATCTTTCAAGAAGAAAAAATGATCATAAACATTTATGCAACTAATGCAGCACCTCAAAATACATGAAGCAAACACTGGAAAAACTAAGTGAAGTAATATATGCCTCTACAATTATAGTGGGGGACTTTAATACACCATTGTCACCATTTGAGAGTACATCTCAACAAAGAAGGAATAAAGAAACAAAGGCTTTAGTTAATACATTAGAGGATCTGGACCTAATAGACATATACAGAAGATTACACCCCAATACAACAAGATATACATTCTTCTTGAGGGCACATGGTTCACACTCCAAGATTGACCACATGCTAGGCCACAGAAAAAATCTCAATGAATTCAGAAAGATCGAGACTATACAAAGTAATTTCTCTGGCAACAATGGAATAAAATTGGAAATCAGTAAGGACC
This sequence comes from Tolypeutes matacus, assembly GCA_026826555.1. Classification (NCBI taxonomy): domain Eukaryota; kingdom Metazoa; phylum Chordata; class Mammalia; order Cingulata; family Chlamyphoridae; genus Tolypeutes; species Tolypeutes matacus. The sequence goes on along the minus strand of JAKSZT010053975.1, from coordinate 696,334 downwards.
AGACAACCAGATTAGGCACAAAGATATGGAAGTTAAACAACAAACTCTTAGAAAAACAGTGGGTCAAGGAGGAAATCTCAAAAGAAATCAGTAACTACTTTGAAATGAACGAAAATGGCAATGCAACATATCAAAACCTATGGGATGCAGCAATGGCTGTACTGAGAGGAAAATTTATAGCCATAAATGCATATATCAAAGAAGAAGAAAGAGCTAAAATCAATGACTTAATCTGCCAACCTGGAGGAATTGGAAAAACAACAACAAACTAACCCCAAAGGAAGTAGAAAGAAGGAAATAACAAAGATTAGATCAGAACTAAATGAAATAGAAAATAAGAAAGCACTATAAAAAGTAAACAAATCCAAAAGCTGATTCTTCAAGATCAATAAAATTGACAAACCCTTAGCCCAACTAACAAAGAAAAAGAGAGAGCAGATGCAAATGCACAAAATAAGAAATGAGGAAAGGAATATCACCACCAACCTCACGGAAATAGAGAGTATCATAAGAGGATACTTTGAAAACTTATACATCAACAAGAATGATAATTTAGAGGAAATGGACAAATTCCTAGAAACTCACAAGCAGCCTACATTGATGAAAGGAGAAATTGATGTACTCAACAGCCCAATTACAAGTAAAGAGATAGAGTCAGTCATCAAAAACCTCCCAAATAAAAAGAGCCCAGGACCAGATGGCTTCACAGGGGAATTCTACCAAAAATTCCAGATGGAGCTAACACCAGTCCTGCTTAAGGTCTTCCAAAAAATAGGAATAGAAGGAACATTGCATAACTCATTCTATGATGCCAACATTACCCTAATACCAAAGCCAAACAAAAATGCCACAAGAAAGGAAAATTACAGACCAATCTTTCTAATGAACCTAGATGCTAAAATCCTCAACAAAATACTTGCTAATGGCATTCAACAACATATCAAACGAATTATACACCATGACCAAGTGGGTTTCATGCCAGGTATGCAAGGATGGTTCAACACACACAAAAAAAGCAATCAACGTAATACAACACATAAACAGATTGAAAGAAAAAAAATCATATGATCATCTCTATAGATGCAAAAAAAAGCATTTGACAAAATACAGTACCCTTTCCTGATAAAAACACATTGCAAAAAATAGTAATAGAAGGAAACAATCTGAACATGATAAAGGGTATATATGAAAAAAACCAGAGCCAACATCATCTTGAATGATGAAATCATAAAAGCATTCCCAAGGATGTCCACTCTCACCACTCCTATTTAACATTGTCTTAGAAGTACTTGTTCAAGCACTGAGGCAAGAAAAACATATAAAATTCATCCAAATTGAAAAGAAGAAGTAAAAATTGCAGATGACATGATCCTATACATAGGAAGACTTGAGAAATCTACAACAAAGCTTCTAGAACTTATAAGGAGTTCAGTAAAGTCACAGGCTATAAGATCAATGCTCAAAAATCAGTAGCATTTCTGTATAACAATAACAAGCAATCTGAGAAGGAAATTAAAAAAAATACCTTTTACAATAGTAACTAAAAGAATGAAATACCTAAGAATAAATTTAACTAAAGATGTAAAGGACTTATATACAGAAAACTACATAACATTGGTAAAGGAAATCAAAAAAGACTTAAATAAATGGAAGAATATTCCCTGTTCATGGACAGGAAGACTAAACATCATCAAGATGTCTATCCTACCCAAACTAATCTACAGATTTAATGCAATCCTAAAAAATCAACACTGTATTTTTTAATGAATTGGAAAAACTAACTACAATTTTTTTTGGAAGGGTAAGAGGCCTGGAATCGCCAAAGATATATTGAAAAGGAAAAATGAAGTTGGAGGTATCACACTACCTGACTTTAAAACACACTACAAAGCTACAGTGATCAATACTGCATGGTATTAGCACAAGGATAGACATACTGACCAATGGAACCGAATTGAGAGTTCTGATATAAATCCTTGTATATACAGTCATCTGATATTCAACAAGGCCACCAATCTCACTCAGTTAAGAGAGAATGGACTGTTCAACAAATGGTGCTTGGAGAACTGGACATCCATATCCAAAAGAATGAGAGAGGAACACCATCTCACACCCTATACAAAAATCAACTCAAGATGGATCAAAGATCTAACTATGAGAACCAAGACCATAAAGACCTTAGAAGATAATGTAGAGAAGCATCTACAGGACCTTGTAATAGGAAATGATTTCATGAACTTCACACCCAAAGCACGAGCAGCAAAAGAAAAAATAGATAAATGTGATCTCCACAAAATTTAAAATCTCTGCACCTCAAAGGACATTATCAAGAAAGTAAAAAGACAGCCTACCCAATGGGAGAAAATATTTGGCAACCATATGTCTGATAGGAGCCTAATATACTGCATATATAAAGAAATCCTACACCTGAAAATAAAAAGACTAGCAACCCATTTAAAAAATGGGCAAGTGACTTGAAAAGACACTTCTCTGAGTAAGAAATACTAGTGGCTAAAAAACACATGAAAAGATGCTCGACATTGCTAGCTATTAGAGAAATGCAAATCAAAATTCCCAATGAGATACCATGTTACACCCATTAGAATGATGGCTGTTTTAAAAAAAGCAGACTATAAGTGTTGGAGAGGTTGTGGAGGATGGGAAAAGTCATCCACTGCCCTTGGGATTATAGAATGGTAAAGCCACTATGGAGGACAGTTTGGCAGTTCCTCAAAAAACTAACTATAGAACTTCCATATGATCCAGTGGTTCCACTACTGGGTATATACCCTGAAGAATTGAAAGCAAAGACATGAACAGACATATGCACACCAATGTTCATAGCGGGCTTGTTCACTATTGCCAAAAATTTGAGCCAGCCCAGGTGCCCAACAACAGATGAATGGATAAACAAAATGTGGTACTTACATAAAATGGAATATTACTCAGCTGAAAGAAGGAATAAAGTGCTAACACACAGGATAACATGAATTAATCTTGAAGACCTTATGTTGAGTGAAGCAAGCCAGGCATTGAAGGATGAACAGTATATGATTTCACTGATATGAATTAAGGAAATTGAGCACTCTCAGGAGCTATTGTTGGTAAGATAAGTTTACAAGAAATAGAAAGAGAAGAAAAGGTTGTGAGCCATCACCCATATGGATGTAATACATGGTAAAGTAATAGAATGTAGTAGTGTATTGAAGAGATAGGACAAGAAGGTAGTGATATTACTGGGTTGGGGGTGCAGGTCGACAGGAAGGTTGGGAAGGGAGGGTCAGGAGGTCCAGAATACTTGGGTGAGGGTTGAGAGAGAGACCAGCTGAACATTGGGGATTTGTGGGTATGAGGTTGAAAGTACAGGGGTGGGAATGCTCTATGGAAATGACAAGGAAGGGTCATTGGTTTAGGGTGTTGGCTGGGGGAGCATTCGACACAGGGCACACATAGAGCAGGCTTCTAGGGAGTGTGTGAGTGTTCATTCTGTCATAATGTGCTGTATCAGTTGGTGGAGAACCACATAATGAGTGGGAAGGAGTTGGACTCCCTTCTTTGGGAGGACCAATTTGTTCAGAAATAGACAGGTGGGAGTCTCTCAAGAGCATAAGCAGTTCCTAATAAGGGAGGACAAACCAGTGTGTCAAGACCTCTTGTTGTATGTAACCATGTATTTTGTCATAAAATGAGTCAAGCCAGGGGGGTCATTGTGGGCCTCAGGGGATGGGGTGGGAGGAATAGATTAGATCAAGCAGGGGGTATTTAGAGATCAGTAGAAGTGTTCTTCATTACCATACAGTGATTGAAACAGGACATGGTAAATATCATCAAGATTTATAAAAGTGTACAGTCTAAAATGTAAACCATAATGTAAATCATTGACAATATTTAGTAGTTATGTTTCACTATTTGAGTATCAGTTATATCAATGCCATCATCCACATATAAAAAGTTATTAATATGGAAGGGAGGAAAGGGGGAGGATGTTGGGTTTATGAGAGTCTCCTGTATTCTGAGCATGCCTTTGCTGTGACCTAAAACTTCTTTAAAAAAAAAAAGAAAAATAGTGAGACATTGGGGAACAAGTTCGGGAAGGTGCCATGGTACAGACCAGACACCAGATATTGCAGTGATGAAAGGCAAAAGGTCAAAAAAATTTTATTTTATATTTTTCATTTTTTAAATATCTCAAACTTTTAAATTTGTTTATTTTTACTATTTTTTAATTTTTAAAATTTTATCTCTTATATTTAAAATTATCTTTATTATTTCATTTTCCTATTAACTGTATTCAGGTATTGTAATGGATTCACCTTTGAAGAAGCTTTGAATCACAGAAAGATAACAATTGGTACAGGGGAGGATCATTGTTGTGGGGTGTCAGGGATGGGGGATGCATGGGAGGAAGTTCACCTGAACATAAATACAAGGTTTAGAAAAATGTTAAATTTTTCACAAGGCATTGTCACAGTGGGTAGATAATCACCCAATAAATGAGAGAATACTGAATTCCCATCCTGAAGAGCTCTGCCACATTCTCTAAAGAAGCAACAACAGTCCTCCAAGTGCAGGGACAGTGACTGGCAAAGGAGGATGATCCACTGATGGGCCCTTGATATTGATGACTAGCCTTAGGAGTCTTTGCTCTTGAAGTTGAAACTTAGTCTATTGTTATGGGGTGTCTAATGGTTGCCTCCTGAGAGCCTCCTTGTTGCTCAAATGTGGAATATCTGAGTTTGGACTCAGTATATGAATGCATGGGACATGACTCCTGGGGATGAGCCTCCCTGGCACCGAGGGATTGATCCCAAGGGCCAACTAGCAATGTGACTGGAAAAAGACCTTGAATAAAAGGAGGAAAAGGTAAAGACAAATGAGTTTATATGGTTAAGAGACTTCAAAATGAGTTGGGAAGTCATCCCAGAGGTAATGCTTATGCACATCTCAGTAGACTCTCATAGAATTCCAAAGTGGATATCACCCCAGATAGTGGGGCTCTTGAGGGCTCTGGGGACGCCCAGGTTCTATGTCAGGGCAGATAGCTCCAGAGTTTAGTGCCTTGCCAGTTGCCTCTACTTTGGAGTTTGTGCTCCAAAGAGTGACAGATTTGGACTGAACTATGTCTTCCCTGCATATGGCTCATCTGTCCCTTCTGTTCAAACCTATACTTGGTGCTGGAATTTGCAGGTGTAGGTCCAGAGACTTGAGACTTTGAGCTGTCCATATGCCAGCTGGGCCTGGAACCTCGGTGGAGCAGCAACTCCTACTCTACAGCTCATTGGACTCACCCAGGACAATTGGTGGGGAGATGATGATGGACAAATCTTATCCCAGGGAATGGGGAGAGTCTGCAGCTGCAGGCAGGATAATCCCATCCATCTTCCCATGGGATATAAGCCCTCTTTCAATTGGAGGTGGAGTGGACATCACCATCCCAGACTCCTCAGGATGGGGGAAAGAGCTATGGACTAGAGTGGACTTACTGGTATTCTCCTATGGACATATTGTGATTCAAGCAATGGAAGAAATTACAACATTGATGTGGAGCCAGTGGCCACTGGAGGCTCTGGGGGCAGGGAGAAAGAAATTCATCTGTAATGCAGGGGCTTTTTTGGATTTGGGAATCGTCCTGAGTGACATTACAATGACAGAATTAGGCCATTTTATATCATCATATAACATGCAGAACTGTGTGGGATAGTGTGTGGTCTACAATGTGAACTATGGTCCATGCTTAATGGCAAAGCCCCAGGATGTGTTTATCAATTGCAATTAATTTGTCACACTAATGAAGGATGTTTATGTGGGAGGTTGTGAGAGGTGTGGGAGGTGTGGGAGGTGGGGCATATGGGAATCCCTATATTTTTTGTGTAACATTTATATAACCTAAGTATCTTTTATAAAAAATAAAAAGAAGAAAAAAGAGTACATTGGATGTGTTCATCAGTTATAACATAAGTACCACACTAATGACAGCTGTTAATGTGGAAAAGTGTGAGAGGGGGAGGGAGTAGGGTATATTCAAATCCCCTATATTTTTGATGTAACATTTATGTAATCTAAAGCTTCTTTAACAATAAAAAAATTTTAAATAAAAAATTAAAAGAACAAAAAAATAAAAAAATGAATAAAAATGAGAACACAATTTACAAAAATGCATGGGATGCAGGTAAAGAAATTCTGAGAGAGAAACTTATAGACATAAATGCCTATATTAAAAAAGAAGAAAGAAAGAAATTCAAAGACCAAACTGCATACCTGGAGGAGCTAGAAAAAGAAAAAAACAATCTCAAAGTAAGCAGAAGGAAAGAAATACAAAGATTTCTTAGAGCAGAATAAAATGAAATCGACAATTTAAAAAAACTAGAAAAATGAACAAAGCAAAATCTGGTTCTATGAGAGGATTATCAAATTGACAAACCCTTAGCTAGACTAACAAGGAAAAAAAGACTGAAGATGCAAATACATAAAATAAGAATCAAGAGATGGGATGTCACCACTAAAATCACAGAAATAAAGAGTATTGAAAGAGGATATTTTGAAAATTGTATGCCAATAAGATGGATAATTAGATGAAATGGAAATATTTCTAGAAACACACCAAGCAACCTACATTGAAGGAAGAAGAAATGAAAAACCTTGACAAGCCAATCATAAGCAGCAAGATTAGTCTTCAAAGCTCCCCAAGCCGGGAAAGTCCAGGACCACATGGCTTCATGAGTGAATTCTACCAATCATTCCAGAAAGAACTAACACCAATACTGCTTAAACTCTTCCAAATAATAGAAGTGTAAAAATCATTTCCTAGCTCATTCAATGATGTCAAAATCACCCTAATACCAAAGACATTTAAAGATACCACAAGAAAACTAAAAACAAATCACTCTAATGACCTTAAATGCTAAAATCCACAACAAAATACTTGCTAATCATATTCAACAACACATCAAATGAATTATACACCACAGTTAAGTGTTTTTTTTTTTCTTATTAGTTATGCAAGTGTGGCTCAACATAAGAGAATCAATGTAAAATGCCATATAAACAAATTGAAAACAAAAAATCACATGGTCAACTCTATTGATGCAGGAAAAGCATTTGACAAGATACACCATGCTTTCCTGATAATACTTCAAAAGATAGGAATAGAAGGAACGTTCCTCAAGATAATAAAGGATAAATATGAAAAACCCACAGCTAACATCATACTCAATGTTGAAATGCTAAAGGCTTTCCCTCTAAGATCTGGAGCAAGACATGAATATCCACTGTCACTGCTCTTATTTAACATTGGGTTAGAAGAACTTGCTTAAGCACTTAGGCAAGAAATGAAATAAAAGGCATCCAAATGGAAAGGAAGAAATAAAAATTTCACTCTTTGCAGATACATAGAAAGCCCTGAAAAATCTACAACAAAGTTTCCAGAGTTTATAAATGAGTTCAGTAAAGTGGCAGGATAAAAGATCAACATGTAAAAATCAGTAGCATTTCTGTACACGACTAATGAGCTATATGAAGAGGAAAAAAAAAAATCTATTTACTATACCAGCTAAAAGAATCAAACATCTAGGCATAAACTTAACTGAAAACATAAAAGACTCATACACAGAAAACTACACAACATCATTAAAGGAAATCAAAGAAGACCTAAATAAATAGAAGAATGCTCCATGTTCATGAATGGAAGACTTAACATCATTAACATTTCTGTCCTATCCAAATTGATTTATAGATTTAACACAATCCCAATAAAAATTACAACAATGTTTTTTAATGAATTGGAAAAATCAGTTATGAAAATTCTTTGGAAAGATCTCAAATAGACAAAAACATATTGAAAAAGAAAAATGAAATTTGAAGAATCACACTACCTGACTTTAAAGCATATTACAAAACTACAGTGTTCAAAATTGCATGATATTGGTACAAGGACAGACACACTGACCAATGGAATCAAATTGAGAGTTCTGTTATAGACCTGCACTTATACAGGCAACTGATATGCAACAAGGCCATCAAGGCCACTCAACTGGGACAGAATAGCCTCTTCAACAAATGTTGCTGGGATAACTGGATATCCAAATCCAAAAGAATGAGAGAGGATCACCATCTCACACCCTATACAAAAATTAACTCAAGATGGATTAAAGACCTAAATATAAGACCCAAGAACATAAAGATCCTAGAACATAATGTAGCGAAGCATCTATAAGATTTTATAGAAGTAAATGGTTTCAGAATCTTTACACCCAAATTGCAATCAATGACAGAAAAATAGATAAATGAGACCTTCTCAAATTTAAAAAATTTTATGCTTCAAAGAAGTATGTCAAGAAAGTGAAAAGGCAGTCTACTCAATGGGCAATATATTTAGGAACCACTTATCCAATAAGGGTCTAATATCCAACATATAAAAAGAAATCCTACATCTCAAAAAGAAAAAATAAAAACCATTTAAAATATGGGCAAGAGATCTGAATAGGTGTTTTTCCAAAGAGGAAATACAAATGGTTAAAAAGCACATGAAAAGATGCTCAACATCACTGGCTTATAGGGAAATGCAAATCAAATCAAAAGTGAAATATCCACTTTAACAGATATATACATACCAATGTTCATAGTGGCATTATTCACTATTGCCAAAAGTTGGTCTGAAAGATAGGTTTACAGGAAATAGAAAGAGAGAAGAAAGTTGTGAGACAACGTGCATATGGGCAAAATCTAGGATAAGATGGAAGTGTGTAGTTAGTCAGTGAAAGGATGTGACAGGACAGTAGTGATTCTATTGGGTTGGGTGGTGCAGGTTTTACAGGTGGGTAGAGTGGGGAGGGTGGGTTGGACAGTTCATGGAACTGGTGGGAGGGTTGGGGGAGGAACCAGGTGAACTCAGGATTGGCAGGCACGTGGTTGAAAGTACAAAGGTGGGTAGGCTCTTATGGCATTACGACAACGAAGGGTTACTGGTTTAGTGTGTTGGATGGGGGGCATTTGGGACAAGGCACACCTGGGATAGGCTTCTAGGGAGAAAATTTAAAAAATAAACAGATGTTTCCCAACATAAAAAAAAGTGAAATATCATTTTACACCTATTAGATGGGCAGCTATTAAAAAACAGAAACATACATGTGTTGGAGAGGATGAGGAAAAATGGGCACACTCATCCACTGCTCATGAGAATGTAGAATGGTGCAGCTATTGTGGAGGGTGGTTGGTGGTTCCTCAGGAAACTAACTATAGAATTGCCATATGATCCAGCAATCTCACTACTAGGAAAATACATTAGAATTGAAAGTGAGGACATGAACAAATATATGCACAGTAGTGTTTATAATGGCATTGTACACTATTGCCAAAATTTAGGATGCAAACCAAGTGTACCTCAAAAGATGAATGGATAAGAAAACTGTGGTATATACATACAATGGAATATTGCTCAGGTGTAAGAAGGAATGAAGTGTTGCCACACAGAAAATATGGATGAATCTCAAAGATCTTATGTGGAGTGAATTTAGCCAGTCACTAAAGGACAAATGTTTCATGAACTTACTGGTATGAACTAAGGATATTGAGCAACTCAGAACTAGAGTCTGGAAGATAGGTTGCTAGGAGATAGAAAGGGAGTAGAGAGTGGTGAGCCAATGCTCAATCTGACCAGAACCTATGATAAGGTGGAAGAGGGTGTTTTGGCAGTGGATGGGGATGACGGTGGTGCAGGGATATGAGTGGGGTCAATGGTACTGGAGTGTAAGGGTGAGCAGGGTTTGGAGTGTGTTGGGCTATCCATGGAATTGGGTGGAGGACTGGAAGAAGCTACAGGTGAAGTCTGGGGAGGTGGCGGTCTGTGGTGGAAAATACAATTGTAGAAATGTTATTTTGACAAATATGGCAGGGGATGGTTACTAGCACACAGTGTCAATGGTGAAGGATGTGTGTAAAAGGTGTACCTTGGGTATGAAATCAACCTGTTCATACTTAGAGATGAATCTATCTCTAACACCACTAACTCAAACAACTCACTTATCATGCACATAATGTCATTTTCTAGTCATGCAACATATGAGTCAGCATGATAACTGTATTAGTCAGCCAAAGGGGTGCTGATGCTAAATACCAGAAATTGGTCAGTTTTTACAAATGGTATTTATTTGGGGTAGAAGCTTACAGTCACAAGGCCCTAAAGAGTCCAACTCAAGGTACCATTAGAGGTACTTTCTCATCCAGAGTTTGTTGCCACATGTTGACATAAGATAGTGGGCAATGTCTGTGAGGGTTCATTCTTCCTCCTTCTCCCAAGGCTCCATGGTCCCAGCTTCTTCCAATCTCAGCCACAGTCTGGGACAAGTCTTGTCTCTATCCTAGGGCTCATTTCTCTCTGGGCTCAGATGCTCTGCTCTCTCCACAAGGCCAGCTGTAAACCTTCAGGTGATTAACTCATGTCTCTTTCTAGTGCTTCTGCTATGTCAAATGGAGCCTTCTCTCTTTCCTCACATATCTGATTCTCTGTGGGCTTACTTCCTGGGTTCCAGGATCAAAACTCTAACTAACTCCTCTGCTATGTAGTTTTCTCTGTGACAACCTGCCTATCAAGGGGGTGGGGACTCAACATCCTACTGACATAGCCCAATCAAAGCCTTAATCATAAGTTAATCAAGTTAAAGTGAAACCTCTGAATCCAATGCAACCTAATATGCCCAGAGGAACAGACCAGTTCACAAATATAATCCAATATCTATTTTTGAAATTCATAAACAACATCAAACTGCTACAATGACCACCTGCCATATTCCCCATATCACATTATCTTCCCCTCAACTTTCACAACTGAAACTTCCCTTTTGACTCAATCTCATAAAAATCTTAAGCACTTCCAACTTGGGGAGAGGGTTCTGAGGATTATCCTTATGTATTCATGGTGCTAGCCTTTGCTGAATAAACTCTTGCCTCAAAATCCTGATGTCACTTAATTGACTAGTATGCATTACACAAAGACTCATTTCTGAGGAAAAATGGGAGGTTTCCACAAATCCTTGTGGTGATGAATACCAACTGTTGATTCTATGTGGCCAACTAGACCTGTTGTTCTAGATGTTCTGTGGCTGTGACTCCTCCCCAATCTCTTCAGTGTCATCGACCCCTTCAAGTCTTCATTTTTTATTTTGAGCAAAGAAAAAGTTCTGGGAACAAATATCTTTTGAATTATAACCGAATATGTGCATAATCTTTTGCCAAGTCATTTACATTTCTTTTTAGTTTTGGGTTCAAGTTTCATTTTGGTTACTGGCTGATGATTGTGAATTAAAGCACCATCTTAGGCCACTTGTTTACCAGTAACCTACCAAATAGTTTATGAGAGTAAGTCTCCAAACTGCTCCTATCACTCTTTGATTGGTTGTGGGTTAGAGTTCCATTTTAGTTATTGGATTCTTGTGTTTAATTTTGACAATAGGTAACACCTGTAGTGCTATGAAGAATTTAAACCCTCTTAAATGCATTTTAAACTACTGGTCAATGTTTATTCATGAACCTATGAAAAAGAAGAGAATGATATTTCTGTGCTAAAATGCATAGCCTCAATATGATTTTAAATCAGAAGAGAAATAGCCTGAAAATGATTCTGTAGAGAATAATACCATAATACAATTAAATTTGTATTATAAGAGAAGAAAAATGAGATGCAATTCCATATATAAAATATTTTATGCCCTTGAATCAGAATAATAATTTGCAGGAAATGTTGCCAAATTATTGTTCAAACTAGTATAATTTATATTTCTGTGCTTCTCTGCTTTGTGTTGACTTTCTCTTTGTGTCTATTGGTTTTATGTGTATTTTCCTGCATTTCATGGTAATACCAAATTAACAAATAAAAATTCTTAAGAGAGCTATATTTATAATTGTCCAAAGATAAGTAATACCCATTGTATTAATCAGCCAAATGGGTGCTGATGCAAAATACCAGAAATTGGTTGGTTTTTTAAAGGGTTTTTATTTTGAGTAGAAGCTTACAGTTACCAGGCCATAAAGTGTAAGTTACTTCCCTCATCAAAGTTTATGGCCATGTGTTGGAGCAAGATGGCTGCTGATGGCTTTCAGGGTTCAGGCTTCCTGGGCTCCTCTCTTCCTGGGGCTTGCCTATCTCCAGGCTCAGCTGCTCTGGTATCTCCACAAGGCCAGCTGTAGACTATTAGGTGAATGACTTCCTTCTCCTCCCAGGGCCTTTTCTCTTTCCTCATGACCAAGCTCCTCTGTGTGCTTACTTCTTGGGGTTCCAGTTCAAGACTCAAAACTTCCTTCCCTGCAGTGCAGTTTCTCTGTGAGTCCCCACCCCCCAAGGGGTGACATGGCCCAACATTCTACAGACATGGCCCAATCAAAGCCTTAATCATTATTTAATCAAGTAAAAGTAAAACCTCCGAATTCAATACATTTTATTATACCCAGAGGAAAAGACCAGTTTACAAACAAAATCCAGTATTTCTTTTTGGAATTCATCGATAATATCAAATTGCTACACTCAACCCTCTGAATTCCAAAAAGCCATTACAATTTCAAAAAACCTTATTTCAGTAACAATAATAAGTACAAAATTATATCATAATAGGTTTAAATTATATCATAATAGGTCTTGAGGCTAAGTCCCATCTGGATGTAGACCTCTGAAACTTAGAAAACATTTTATCTGCTTCCAATACACAAATGGACAGACAAAGTATACATATTTTCACTATCAAAAGGAGAAATTGGGAGGGAAATATGAGTCATGCCTCCTCTACAGTTCAGCAAACCTGCAGGGCATCCTCCATTCGATTTCAAAGTCTGAGAGTAATTCTTAAGATGATGATTTCTTCTCCCTGGGACCTCATGGAGACCCACCCTTTCCACAGGTTTGCCCATTGGCCATTTTCTTGGTTCCATTTTCATCAAGCTACTTGGTGTTGACCAAGCTCCAGGCATCACCATCCAAGAGCATTGGGGTGATTGCCATACCTTCCCCAATCTTTGGGTGAGAGTCTCATTGCCCCTAGTACAGTGAAGTGAAGAAAACATCCTCCCTAACCTTTGGAATACAGGTTCAACCCTCTCAGAGCAATTACCAAAATGCTGGAATGGTTTTATAAAAGAGTAAGTGGTATTTTTTGGAGGAAAAATACCTGGCCTTCCCTAATCCATGGGGGACAGGTTCACCCCTCTCAGACATATGGGGTGCTGACCTTAACTGCCCTAATCCTTTAGGAATGTGCTCCAACCTCTCTGTACTCTGGGGCAGCAAATCTCTCCCATACATCAGAAAGAGCATCCTCCCTCTTCAACTGCTGGGACAAACTCACCCTCACTGTACACATGGGTGGAGTTCCTCATTTGGCCCAAAGTGATGTCTTAATTCCAGGTCTCAGCTTCCATGGTTTTCCTCTTAAAGCTTTTTCTTTTTCAATCTCTCCTTTCCATGTCCCTTTTAGTCCAAGTAAACAGTGGTTTTGTTCATACAGCTCTCTCAAAAAGCTTTTTGGTTTAGCATACAAGAAGCAGTGGTTCAAGCCATCAGATAGTAAGACTTTCCACAAGTCTTTCCAAGATAACTGCATCTTCAATCCTGATTTATAAGTTCCAAGTTTAGTTAAGTCCTCAAATAGGTCACTATCATCTGGGAGCTTGCTTTCCAGAGTTTTGGAATTTCCAGAATCAATTTCTGTTTTCTTTATGCCCAACAGTTCAGTCCTCAGCTTATCTCTTTCATCTAGCATTTTGCTATAAGCTGCAAGGAGAAGCCAAGCTATATTCTCCAAATTTATGTTCAAAAGTGCTTCAGTTAAATGCCCATACTCACCATTTTAAAATTCTGCCTCCCATAAAACATCAGGAGTTAATCATATTAAATTCTTGGCAACTTTAAAATATGGATCACCTTTGTTCCATTTTCCAATAATAGTTTCATCATTTACTTCTAAGGCCTCATAAGAAGTCTATTTAGAGTCCATATTACTATCAATAGTCTCTCCAAAGTACTGTAGGTCTTTTTTACCAAGCATTTAACAATTCCTCCAAAAAATACCACTTACTCTTTTATAAAACCATTCCAGCATTTTGGTAATTGCAAAAGCACTATCCCACTCCTAGTACCAATTTCTGTTTTAGTCAGCCAAAGAGGTGCTGATGTAAAATACCAGAAATTGATTGGTTTTTATAAAGGGTATTTATTTGGGATAGAAGCTTACAGTTACCAGACCATAAAGTGTAAGTTACTTCCCTCACCAAAGCCTATGGTCACATGTTGGAGCAAAAAGGCTGCCGATGGCTGCCAGGGTTCAGGATTCCTGGGTTCCTCTCTTCCTGGGGATTGTCTCTTTCCAGGCTCAGTTTCTCTGTTATCTCAAGGTCATCCATTAGGTGAACAGCTTGTTTCTTATACCAGGGCATTTTCTCTTTCCTCATCAAAACGCTCCTCTGTGTGTTTAATTCCTGGGGCTACAGGTCAAGACTCCAAATTTCCTTCTCTGCAGTGCAGTTTCTCTGTGCCTCCCCACCCACCAAGGTGGGGAGGACTCAACATCCTACTGATGTGCCCAATCAAAATCTTAATCATTATTTAATCAAGTAATAGTAAAACCTCTGAATCCAATACTCTCTAATACACCCAGAGGAAAAGGCCAGTTTACAAACATAATCCAATATTTCTTTTTGGGATTCATTGATAATATCAAACTGCTGCACCTATGTATAAATAATTACTCCTGGAGTCCCAGAATTTGGGAAGACAAGCCTCTGGTACCTTTGAAATCCTCCTGTGTTTGCCATGTGTCCTGGCTTAGCCTAACTCCCTTTCTATGACAAAATTTCCCAAAATCTTGCTAAGTGAGTCTTACAAAGAATTCAGACTTTTCACTCAGACTTATGAGCCTGAATACACAGACCTGTAATTTACAGAATTTCTTGTAATAGTCATGGAAACATCTTGATAGACAAAACAATATAGAAAGAAAATTAAGGAAAAAGAAATCCTTTTTATCCAGCTAAATAAAACTTCTAGAAACCAAGGTTTGGAGCACTAGTACTTGTAATTACTGTAAACAACCTGGACATTGAAAAAGTAACTCCATAAACCTTCCCCAAAATAGCAAATCCTAAGAGATTGTTTATTATTTTTTCAAAAGTGCATTAACTAAGATGTGTTAAGTTTTTAGGCAAATCTACTTATGCAACACATGTTTTCATTGTTTCATTTGTATAGATCTACAAATTATTTTTAAAGAACAGGGAATATTAGTAAAAACAACACTTCAAGCCAGGATAACAAAATTAATTATCTCTATTTTGTTTCCATATTAATTATAATTAGACCTGGAGAACCACATTAATAAAAATTTTACTGTGGAATTTTAGTAACTTTTGAACAAAACAACTCTATAAATGGAAAGGAGAAAAAAATATATATATAAAAAAACACTAGCCACTTTTGTTATCCTGCAATTAAATCATGGCTTAGACCTGATAGAATTGAATACCACCCCTAATTTCCCTCCAGAATATTTTTTCAAAAATGTATCCCTGTAAATATTTCATAATATATCTCACTAGTATACTGCTAAAATGGTAAACTGGAGAAAGCATATATTTCCAAAAACCATTCCCTATGGGCTATAATTTTTCTAGTATTACATGCTATCAATTATTTAAAATGAAGACATTATGTTTACATTTAACCAAATTGAATCATTATTCTGACAAATTTATTTGGCTTTGCTGGTAATTGTATGTTGTAGTATGTTTGAAGACAGTTTCCAAAATCATTTTGGTAACATAAATATATAAGGTATAAAGGATGTGATTTTATTTAGGAAAAAAGAAAGTAATTTTGTCCTATGATTTAAAAACTGGTTATTAAGAAAGAGGAAAATGTGGGACAAAACCTAAATGAATATAGAAAGTTCAGAAGTTCATGGGAAAGGAATATTCATCGTCAAATTTTTGTATGACTTGATAGATTTATCTATAAAGTTTTTTTTTTTTGAACCTTAGGTTCAAATAGTATAATGATGCAAAATTAGAATTTGATTTTCTCTCTATTAAAGTGACAAAGTTTTCCTAGATTACTGGACTGGTTTTAATAAATATTTTTTCTCCTGAATCATAAATGTAAAGAGCAGAAAGCCTATGTTTTACCATAAAGCTATTAGTGCTTTACATATTTTTTGAAGGTAGCAGAGATTTTATTGCTTAGAGGAGGCAACGAAGGAAGGGAGAAACTCAGATATAACTCAAAAATAATTATATTTTAATAAAATACCTTAATAAAATGTAAATCTCATCAAATCAACAAATGCATACACAGATTTATGTTACAATCACTTGAGCAAGGCATCTCTATAAAATTATAGCATTTTAAATGGGATGGATGTGAAAAAAATTAGTTAAAACAAGAAAGGCATAAAATGTCAATTATTAAATTTTACCAGCTGAAAAACCTGAGTATGATAATAATCACATACAAGAATGTAAAATAACGCACAGTCTACCCAAATAAGAGTTTCATCATTGAATATATCAGATTATATAGTCTATGATAGGTGTATATTCTAACTAAACTTATTAAAAAGAAAGTATACCTCAATCAATGCAATAAGTTATATATTATTTACAAACTTAATCACACAATTTTTTGGTACCCTAAGCTTTTCTCTTTTTGTAAATATATTTTTTATATTTTAAAAGGTATTTAAATTATATAAGTGTTACATAAAAATATAAGGGGTTCCCATATGCCCCACTTCCTACACCTCCCACATTTTCCCACATTAACAACATCTTTCATTAGTGTGGTACATTCATTACAATTGATGAAAACATTTTAGAACACTACCACTAGGCATGGATTATAGTTTACACTCTAGTTTACACTCTCTGCTGCACAATTTTGTAGGTTATGGTAAGATATGTGATGGCCCATATCTGTTATTGTAATGTCATTCAGGAAAATTCCCAAGTCTCCAAAATGCCCCCATATTTCAGCTGTATTTCCCTCTCTATGCCCTCAGGACCTCCAATGGCCACTGCCTCTACATGAATGATATAGTTTCTTCCATTGCTAGAATCACAAGTCTATAGTAGAATACCAGTAAGTCTACTTTAGTCCACAGTTCATTCCCCAATCCTGAGGATTCTGGGATGGTGTTGCCCACTCCACCTCTAATTGAAAGGAGGCTCTGATCCAATGGGGCATATGGATGGGACTCTCTTGCTTGCAGTTGTAGACTCCCTTGGTCCCTTGGGATGATCTTTGTCCATCATCATCTCCTGGTTAGTTGTCCTGGGTGAGTCCAATGAACTGGAGAGTAGGTATTACAACTCTGTTGAACTTCAGGGCTCAGCTGGCAAATGAACAGCCCAGAGATTAAAGTCTCTTGGTTGTACACCTACAAACTCCAGCACCAACTATAGGTTCAAATAAAAGGGACAGAAGAGGTGTGTGTAGAGAAGTCACATTTGAGTCCAACACTGTCACACTCGGAGCACAAATTCCAAAGCAGGGCCACTGGAAAGGCACCAAATTCCAGAGCTATCTGCCATGACCGAGGTCCTTGGTTTCTCCAGAGCCCTCAGGATCCCTAGTATTTGGGGCAGTATCTACCTTGGCCATCTATGAGATCCTGCTGAGACATGTGTAAGTGTTACTTCTCTGATGACCTCCCGACTCACTTTGAAGTCTCTTAGCCATATACACTCATTTTCTTTACATTTTCCCCCTTTTATTCAAGGTCTTTTTCCAGCTGTATCACCAGCCAGTGCTTGGTAGTAATCCCTCAGTGCCAGGGAGACTCAACCCTGGGAGTCATGTCCCATGCAGTGGGGAGGGAGGTAATGCTTTTATATGCTAAGTTTGGTTTAGAGTGAGACCACATTTGAGCAACAAGGAGGTTCTCAGGAGGCAACTCTTAGGCACTCTCCAATACTAGGCTAAGTTGCAAATTCAAGAGCAGAAGGCTCACAAGTATAGTCACCAACATCAAGGGCCCATCAATTGACCATCCTTCTTCACTAGTCATTGCCCCTGCACTTGGGGGATTGTTGCTGTTCCATTAGAGAATGTGGCAGAGTTCCTCAGGATGGGAATTCAATAATCTTTCAGTTGTTCTGTGAACCTCCACCCACTGTGGCAATGCTCCATGAACATTTGAACATATTTATATACCTTATATGTATGCCCAGGTGAACTTCCTCCTATGTATCCCCCATCATTGACACCCCATCCCATTAATCCTCCCCTGCTATAGATGTAACCCTTCTGTGATGCAAAACCTCTTCAAAAATGAAGCCAAGAATATTGCCACATTCAATTAATAAGAAAAGGAAACAGTAATAAGTTTAAATATTAGAAATAAAATACATAATAATTTAGAGAAATTAAAACTAAAATAAAGTAAAAAAGATTGGGGTATTAAAAAATGAATAACATTAAAAAACAAAATAAAATAATTTTTTTTGGTGTTTTTCCTTTCATCACTGTAATATCAGTTGTCCTGTATGTACAGTGACATTTTCTTCCATTTCTTCCCCAGTGTCTTACTTTCTTTTAAATATAGTCTTCAAAGAAATTTCAGGTCACAGTAAGGTTACATACAGAATATAGGGGACTCCCATATACCCAACATCCTCCCCCTTTTCCCCCTTCCCTATTAATAATTTTTTACATGTGGATGGCACATTTTTTACAACTGATGGATAAGTATTAAACCATAAGTACCAACCATGCTCAATGGTTTACATTATGGTTTACATTTTAGACCACACACTTTTACACTTTTTGATGAAATTTAACATGACCCATATCCATCATTGCATGAGCATGCAGAACAGTTCCATTGCCTCCAAATACCCCCTCTTCAATCTCATCTAGTCTTCCCACAACCTCCCCTCGGGGCCCACGTGGAACACCAGGCTTCACTCCTTAAAGGACAAGATTCTTAGAAACTTACAACAATGCTGGGGGCTGGACACATTAGTCGGTCCTCCCATATTAGGAACTGCCCATGCTCTTGAGAGACACACCCCTTCTGTTTGAGAACATATCGGGCATCCCCAGCATGGGAGTCCAACTCCTTCACACTCATTATTTGGGTCTACCCCCACTGATACAGCACATTATGGCAAAATGATCACTCACACATTCTCTAGAAGGCTGTCCTAGGGGTGCCCTCTACCAAATGCCCCCCCATTGAACATCCTAAACCAGTTACCCTTCCTTGTGATATTGCCAATAGAATTTTCTCAACATTGGAGTTTCACCACATACCCACCTATCCCCCAGTGTTCACCTATTCCCTCCCTCAACCCTCAGTTCCTTGGACAGTCCAAGCCATACTCCCCACCTAACCCCCCATCAAGCTTGTACTATCCAACCCAATACTATCCATACACCCCTGTCATATCTCTTCACTGCACAATTACTTCCACCTAATCATAGATTTTTCCCATAGGGGTGTTGGCTCACAACCTTCTTCTCCCTTCCTATTTCCTGTAAACCCATATTCCAGACAATAGCTCTCTGAGTTGGTTCAATTAGCTTAATTCAAACCAGAGAGGTCATGTAATATTTTTCGTTCAATGCCTGACTTGCTTCACTCAGAAAAACTGAAAGCAAGGACAAGAACAGATATATGCACACCAATGTTCATAGAGGTATTATACACAATTGCCAAAAGTTGGAATCAACCCAAATGCCCATGAACAGTTGAATAGATAAACAAAATGTTATATATACATATAATGGAATATTACTCAGCTGTAAGAAGGAATACAGTACAAAACACTTGGGATAACATGGATGAATCTTGAGGACCTTATGTTTAGTGAAGCAAGTCAGGCATCTATTTTTCCCTTTTGTTTTTCCAGTGTTTGCTTCATGTAATTTGAGACACCCTGGTTAGTTGCATAAATCTTTATGATTGTTCTTTCTTCTTTAAAGATTACTGCTTTTACTAAAATATATTGTCCACCTTTGTCTCTTACAATAGTTTTCCATTTAAAGTCTTGATCTTTGCCATACACATACTTAATTGGGTAGATATTCAGGCATTATTGAATGTTTTACTGACTCCAGAGGAAAATTATATCATCCTCAATAGTGGTAGACAAGAAGATGAGCACTTGAAGGAAGGGGCCCTTAGAACCCTGTTTTGCTGACCCAGGAGATGCTGTTCCTGAAGTAGATCCCCAATGGGACCCAAACATGGAGGGTGCCCAGTTGAATGATTATAAAGTATGCATTTTGGCTGGTTTAAATATTGGGGATCCAGGAATAAAATACAAGGAGTATATCAGTAATCTAATGAGAGTTTCTCAGCCTTTTTCAAAAGAATTTCTGAGGCATACCATAGATACCCTGATGTACATCCAGGGAACCCTGAGAATTCTAGGATAATTAATATGACCTTCATTAGCCAAAGTACTCCAGACATCCAACATAAATTGTAGATAATTGAAGTTGGGATTTTGAGGCCTATGGCAATGCTAATAGATGTTGCCTTCAAAGTATACAATAACTGAGAACAAGGCCAGAAGCAAAAGCTACAGAATCACACTACATTGTTAGTAATCACTCTGAGGGGAAACAAGCTACAAGGGGAGTGAGGCAATGGATTTAAGGGAAATACTAGACCAACTAAAGAACAGTGTGCTTATTGTAAGGAAAAAGGACATTGGAGAAAATAATGCCCCAAATTGATAAAAAAAAGAAAAAAGAAAAAAGAAAAAAGAGTAAAGCAAAATAGATCTGAGGACCCATGGGCTCCTGTCTGAAGATTCTGATTAGGAGGGGCCTGAGGATATTGGCAGCAATTTCATCTGCCATTCCCATCTCCCACAAAGAACCTCGGGTATAAGTAAATGTGGGAAGGAAAAAGGGACTTATTCATAGATGCAGGGGCAGCCTATTCAGTGCTGAATCAGCAATTAGCCACAAAAAACATATGAGCAGGTAATGATAATTGGAGTAAAAGGTCAGGGGACACCTAGAGTGCTTTTAAAGCCACTGGATTGTAAAATTGGAAAGGAATATTTACATGTCAATTTTTGTAAGTGCTTGAGTGCCCTATACCTCTGTTGGGAAGAGACTTGACCAGATTAAATGCTCAAGCTGTGTTTTAAGGAGAGGTAACAATTCAAGTACCCCTTGACAAAGGACTGCATTTGCAAGCTGCCCTCCTACAAGCCAAAGAACCTGAAAAGAACATTGTACCAGCCCACTTCTGGGAACAAGTTACCTCTGAGCTATGGTCATTTGGCATCCCAGGAAAGGTTGTAACAGCCTCCCCAGTAAAGGCTGAGCTCAATAGAGGAGCAAATCAACCCAAGCTACATCAATAATTTGTATCATTGCAGGCTAGGAGAAACATTAAACCAGTAATTGAGACATTAAAAGAATCTGGTATTATTAGGTCTGGTCAGTCTACATATAACATACCTATACTCCCAGTCTTGAAGCCTTGCACTAGTAATTAATACAGGTTTGTCCAGGACTTGAGAACTATAAACAAGATTGTAAAGGATGATTTCCCAGTTGTGCCTATCCCTACATTTTGTTAGCCACTTTAATTGGAAATTTTAAATGAGTCTCTATTGGAATCAAAATATGCCTTCTTTTGCATACCCATGGCTTTTGAGTCACAGGAAATATTTGCCTTTGAATGGGAAGAGTCAGACATGAAAATCAAAGAACAACCTACATGAATTGTTTTACCACAGGTTTAAGAATTCCCACCACCATTTTTGGGGAACTCTTAGTGAAAGAATTCTGGGATTTTCAATTGAATCAAGGCCTCTTACTCCAATATGTAGATAGCATACTAATTGCCAGTGAAACCACAGAAGATTCTGATACAAATGCCTTTAGAACTTTTAATTTTCTAAACTTCAGGAGATACATGGTATCTCAGAAGAAGGCTCAAATTACTAACTCCTTTGTCAAATACCTAGGGTATTTGCTCTCCAAGGCCCAGAGGGCCCTCCTGCCTGATAGATATCAAGCTCAAGTGTTTTTTTTTAATTTTATTTATTTATTTTTTATTGTCGGTAAAAATCAAAATTTTCATGATACATACCAATATTTGTAAAATGATATATAAATATATATGCATATATGTGCATTTGCTTACAAAAATGTTATTTATATATATACAAATATATTTTAAGAGATGCTTAGATTACCTAAAATATTACATGGAACCCACCAGGATTCCCATGTTGACCACCTCCCACACCTCCCACCACATCCCACACAAACATCTCCCACAAGTGTGGGCCACCACCCTCAATGGACTTACAAAATCTGGGACCTTGCCACCACCCATAGACCACAGTTCACATCGTAGACCACACTCTGTCCCACACAGTTCTGAGTGGTGTGTGCTGATTTAAAATGACCTACATCCGTTGCCACAATGGTACTCAGGACAACCTCCAAATCCCAAAGAAGGGCCTGTATTTCAACTGCTCATCCCTTCCCTGCCCCAAAAGTGTCAAGTGGCCACTGGCCCCACCTCATTGTTATAATTTCTTCCATTGCTAGAATCACCATATGTGTACAACAGAATACCATCAAGTCCACTCTAGTCCATAGTTCTTCCCCTAATCCTGAGGGGACTGTGATGGTGATGTCCACTCCAGCTCCAAGTGAGAGAGGGCTTATATCCCATGGATATGGTGGGTGGGATGATCCTGCCTGCAGATGCAGGCCCTCCGCATTCCCTGGGATGGCCGCTGCCCATCGTTGCCTCCTCGCCAGGTGACTTGGATGAGTCCATTGAGCTGTAGGGTAGGAGTTGCAGCTCCACCGAGATTCCATGCACACCTGGTACATAGGTAGGCCAGAGGCTCCAGTCTCTGGAAGTATACCTAAAAACTCCCGCATCACATATAGGTTTGAATAGAAGGGACTGATGAACAATGTGCAGGGAGGACCCATTTGAGTCCAATTCTGTCTCACTCAGGAACACAGACTCCAAAACAGAGCCCACTGATAAGGCATCAGTCTCCAGGACGATCCCCCCTTATATAGGACTTGGGTGGCTCCAGAGTTCCCAGGAGCCCCTCTGTGTGGGTTGATAGGCACTTTGATGTTCTATGAGCTCCTACTGAGGTGTGCGTAAGAGTTACCTCTGCAATGACCTCCCGACTCTCTTTGAAGTCTCTTAGCCACTTGAACTCATTTGTCTTTACATTTTCCCCCTTTTATTCAAGGTCTTTTTCCAGTTGTGTTGTCAGTTGGCACTTGGTATTAATCCCTCGTTGCCAGGGAGGCTCATCCCCGGGAGTCATGTCCCACATTGGGGGGAAGGTAATGCATTCATATGCTGAGTTTGGCTTAGAGAGAGGCCACATTTGAGCAACAAGGAAGCTCTCAGGTGGCAACCCTTAGGCACCCCACAACAGCAAGCTAAGCCTCAGTTACAAGAGCAAAGACTCACAAGGGTAGTCATCAATAAAAAGAACTCATCAGTGGGTCATCCCCTTTTGACAGACACTGTCTCTGCACTCAGAGGACTATTGCTGCTCCCTTGGAGAAAGTGGCAGAGCTCTCCAGGCTAGGAATTCAGATTCCCTCATTTATTGTGTGATTGTCCACCCATTGTGACCATGTCCCATCTTTTGATCTTTTTGACAATTTTGTATATCTTTCATGTATATTTGGATGAACTAACTCCCATGAATCCCCCCTCCCAGCCACCCCCCACCAATAATCCCCTGCAGTACCCATTGTAACCCTTCTGTGATCCAAATCCTCCATGAACATGTAGTCCATAAAATAATCAAATACACTTACTAGGAAAAAGAAACAACAATGATAAGCTTACATGCAAGAGACAAACATAAGGAAACTCAGAGGAAAAAAAACAACAGAAAACAAGTAATCAAACAAAAAACAAAACAAAACAAAATATAATTAGTGGATTGGGACATTCAAAAAATGGGGAAAAAAGAAATGCCTTAAAAAAAAAATATATATATATATATATATTCTTTTTTTTTCCTTTTATCATTGTGTTATCGGATGTCCAGTGTGCCGTGACACCTTCCCCCTCTCAATCCGCATTGTCTCCCAAATTTTCATTTAATTTTCAAAGAAGTTTTAGGTCACAGCAAAGTCATACATGGAGTACCGGAGACTCCCAGATACCAAACCATCCCCCCTTCCCCACCCCATATTAACTCCCCTCCCTTTTCTTTTTTTGATGTTAGCATTGTTATAACTGTTAAACAGATAGCAAAATATAGCAACTAAACATTGTCAATGATTTACAGTATAGTTTACAATTTAGATGACACAGTTTGATAATTTTGATGATATTTACCATGACCTGTGTCCATTACTGTAAGGTAATGAAAAACCTTTCCCATGATCACCAAACAGGCCATTAGATCTTGACTGTCCCCTTCCCCCCAGCCCTCCAGAGCACATGACACCACCCTATCCCGACCCATGGAATATCAAGATTCACAGTTACATGCCCTGGGAATTTGAACCTGCCCTTCCTAATCCAGCCACCCACCAGTGCTCAACCACCAAACCTAGGAACACCACCACCCATCTTCCCCATCCCCCAACATGCAACCACACTCAATCCCTTTACCATAGATTATGTCCATATGGGTGATGGTTCAAAGCCTGCTCTTCTCTTACTCTCCCTTGTTAACCTATATTTCAGACAATGGTTCTCAGAGACTGCTCAGTTTCCTCAGTTCAGATCAGTGAGGTCATACACTGTTCATCGCTCAGTGCCTGGCTTGCTTCACTCAACATAAGGTCTTCAAGAATCATCCACGTTATTACATGTGTTAGCACTTTGTTCCTTCTTACAGCTGAGTAATATTCCATTGTACGTATGTACCACATTTTGCTTATCCATTCGTCTGTTCATGGGCACCGGGGCTAATTCCAACTTCTGGCATGGTGAACAATGTCGCTATGAACATTGGTGTGCATATATCTGTTTGTGTCTTTGCTTTCAGTTCTTCTGGGTATATACCCAGCAGTGGAATTGCTGGATCATACGGAAGATCTATTGTTAGTTTTCTGAGGAACCGCCAAACTGTCCTCCACAGTGGCTGGACCAAACTGCAGTCCCACCAGCAGTGGAAGAGGGTTCCTATTCCTCCACATCCTCTCCAACATTTAGTGTCTCCTGTTTTTTTTAATAGCTGCCATTCTGATGGGGTTAAGATGGTATCTCATTGTAGTTTTGATTTGCATTTCCCTGATAGCAAGCTATGTTGAGCATTTTTTCAGGGGCTTTTTTTTTTTTATTTTTTTTATTTTTTTTATTATGGGTAAAAATCAAAATTCTCACAATACATACAAACATTTGCAAAATGATATATAAATATATATGCATATATGTGTATTTGCTTACAAAAATGTTATATATATATATATATATATATATATATATATACACATATATTTTAAGAGGTGCTTAGATTACCGAAAATATTACACGGAACCCACTGGGATTCCCATGTTGCCCTCCTCCCACACCTCCCACCACATCCCACACAAACATCTCCCACAGTGTGGCCCACCAACCTCAATGAACTTACACATCCTGGAGCCTTGCCACCAACCATAGACCACAGTTCACACTGTAGACCACACTCTCTCCCACTCAGTTCTGAGTGGTGTGTGTTGATTTAAAATGGCCTACATCCATTGCCACAACAGTACTCAGGACAACCGCCAACTCCCAAAGAAGCCCCTGTATTTCAACTGCTCATCCCCTCCCTACCCAAAAACTGTCAAGTGGCCACTGGCTCCACCTCATTGTTATAATTTCTTGCATTGCAAGAATCACCATATGTGAGCAAGAGAATGCCATCAAGTCCACTCTAGTCCATAGTTCTTCCCCCAATCCAGAGGCGACTGGGATGGTGATGTCCACTCCAACTCCAAGTGAGAGAGGGCTTATATCCCATGGATATGGTGGGTGGGATGATCCTGCCTGCAGATGCAGGCCCTCTCCATTCCCTGGGATGGCCATTTCCCATCGTTGTCTCCTCACCAGGCGACTTGGATGAGTCCATTGAGCTGTAGGGTAGGAGTTGCAGCTCCACCTAGATTTCATGCACACCTGGCACATAGGTAGGCGGGAGACTCCAGTCTCTGGAAGTATACCTAAGAAACTCCAGCATCACATGTAGGTTTGAATAGAAGGGACTGGTGAACCATGTGCCGGGAGGACTTATTTGACTCTAATTCTGTCACTCTCAGGAGCACAGATTCCAAAATAGAACCCACTGATAAGGCATCAGTCTCTGGGGCTATCCCCCCTTATATAGGACCAGGGTGTCTCCAGAGCTCTCAGGAACCCCACTGAGTGGGGTGATAGGCACTTAGATGTTCTATGAGCTCCTACTGAGGTGTGCATAAGAGTTACCTCTGGGATGACCTCCCGACTCTCTTTGAAGTCTCTTAGCCACTTGAACTCATTTGTCTTTACCATTTCCCCCTTTTATTCAAGGTCTTTTTCCAGTTGTGTTGCCAGTTGGCACTTGGGAAAAGTTTTCAATTAGCAATAATCGTGCCTTGGATAATCCTCATTGGCTACGGTACTGCCACTGCACAAAGCTGCCAGTTGGCACTTGGTATTAATCCCTCGTTGCCAGGGAGGCTCATCCCCAG